>JAJOZX010008974.1:0-65000 GCA_023014485.1 Bathynomus jamesi | reverse complement strand
TTTTGGCTAAAAATATAATAGTTACCCCCTTTTTTCTTTGATTTATTCAATCCGACATGAATGCAACGAGTCTTTTACTTATATTGAGGTTCTAAATGTAGTGGGGCTAGGCTGCTTTAAACCCTAGATCCATGTCCCAAACCTGGATCCTGTCTGCTTTGCAGATAGCTGGTGAGGGAAGCTATATTTATGGGACCTCTTTGCGAGAGACCCGTTGCCCACGTCGGGCTTGCATCATGAAAAAGAAAAACTATGGTATTTGTCATTTACGATTACTTATTCGGACTATAGTGGATTTAATTATCCCAGAAGAGTTCCTTGTTCCATGCATGGTCTGTGTGTATCATATATATGTGTGTATATACATATATAAAACCTTTGGTTAGCTTCCGCCCGAATTGTTCATTCTGATGAAGGTCAAGCTTTTCACTCCACCTTAGACCTACAGTTTAAGGTGGAATCCGAACCACGCCCAATCAGCAGCCCAGAGTCTTAACCAATAGGCCACCTAGGGTATCATTTATCTACCAACCACTTTCTTTATTGTGTAGAAGGATGAACAGCTGGGTTTTGCCCATCTAAATTAGCTTTTAACCCTAGAACACAAATCCTAGGACCGGGTTACACCATCACAAACCCCGGGTGAATTTTACCCATTTTCGGAAATTAATATAAAAAGTTCTAATCGTGCTTTATTAAATATATAGAAATAAATTGAAAATATAACTCTTGTACTTTAATTTCCTGCTATAAGAAGTTAAAAAAACATAAATTAAGTACTGTGATGGGTACCTTAGATAAACCTTACTCACAATGCTTTAATACTACCTAACCTAACATTAAAATCTACTGTGAAGTTAATACTGCAGCTGCAGAGTTGAGCGTTGGCCTACAGTCACCCGAGTCATGAGAGCCTCAGCTGGCGCAGCCACAAGCCTCCTGGATCGCTACGAACTGTAGTGGAGATAGACAAAAACAGGGAAATTTTTGAGAGGCGAAAACTGACTTATGTGCACTAAATATTTTTTGTAGATGTTTATTCATCATTTATGAACACTTTTTCATTGCAGACAACTTCAAAGAACATTATAACTTACCTGGTATTATACACAGTCAACACAGACAGGGCAGAAGTGGCGAGGGCACACAGGTCCACGACACTTGCGGCACCTGTGCCGCGTCTTCCTGTCGGACCCCTTAGGGCACATAACGCAGCGCACCAAGGCACCACTACTCTCTGCTACCACCGTGCCTGCCGGGCCTGCAGCAGTGCCAGGTGAAGGGAGGTTGCAGATTGTGCAGATGAGTGTCTTGAGGGGGCGTGACAGGAACGGCGAGTCGAGCCTCTTCTCTGCCCAGGGCGTGATGAGTCCCAGTGCCAATATTTGCATATATTTCCTCCTGATGATCCTGTTGCCACCTGTCCTAATTGCATTTTCATTGTGGATGACCCAGGAGTTGAGTACACAGGTGTTCAGCATCCCATAAAACACACACAGCGGTCATCTCTTGGTCTTGCGTCCACAGGAGTAGTGGGCACACATCTGGTCGAATGTGTCCACACCACCTTTCGTGTGATTGTAGAACTCGATGATCTCCGGCTTTCCTGTGGGTCCCAGGGCTGGCTGTGTGTGCATAGAAGACAACAGCAAGACGAGCTTCTTCTTGGTCTTGGACTTTGTTGGGATATATGTCACCAGAGTCATTTCCTTGGTGAAAAGGAATGCACTTGACCCTAGCCTGCGACTGGCCGTTTCCTTCATCTGCGACGGTATCTCCTTTTTATTTCCCCTGACCGTTCCAACAAGGGTCATGCCACAGTCTAAGAGGTCCGTCACTAAGGGCACAGACGTGAACCAGTTGTCTGTGGTTACATTCCTTTGTGTCTGGTGGTATGGCCTGGTCAGCTCCTTGGTGTAGTAATGGCCAAGGTTGATGCCCTGCATGGGTCTTGTCCCATCCTTCCCCAGATAAGGGATCGCACCCACTAAGTACTTGCTATTGCTGTCATTGGCAAGAACAAGCTTGATCCCGTATTTAGCCGGCTTGTTGGGGATGTACATTCGGAAGGGGCACCTTCCTCTGAAACCAAGCAGCTGTTCGTCGACAGTCAGGTTCTCGCTAGGCACGTACATCCTCCCACAATTTCTTATAAAGTTGTCCCAGATCTTCCTAATGGCTGCGAACTTATCTGTCTTCCGCCTCTCCTCCCGTGTGTCAGGGTCATCAAAACGCAGACAATTCAGTAGGAACTCGAATCGACCCTGAGACATGGCCGCACGGTATGTGGCTGCGCCGGTGCAGGGGTTCCACATCTCTGATGTTGATAGATGATTGTCCCTCTGGCAGCCACTGAAGATGATAACCCCCAGAAGTGCACGCACCTCGGCTGGTTCTGTTCGAGAGTGTGTTCCAGTCTGCTGGCCGTACTTGGCAGCCTGCAAGTGGATTCGCTTGTTGCTCCATTCAACAATCTCGTCGATGATTTGGTCCTCAAACAGCAACGTGAAGCACTTGATTGGGGTGTCAGCACTCCGTGCCTCCGCTGTTGGCCCTGTGGTCATGCCGGATGGAAGGATGTTCCGTGATGGAGTTCTCATCGACGAACGAGACTGTGGCCGGCAACTCCACCTGAAGCCAGAAGTGCTTGCCAGGGTGCTGGTGTGGAAGTCAACGACTGAGGGAGCATCGTCGTCCTCATCAGGGCGCCTTTTTCTTCCCCTACGAGCAGCCGGGGCATCAGGAGAGGCGGCAGGGGCATCAGGAGAGGCGGCAGGGGCATCAGGAGAGGCGGCATGGGCATCAGGAGAGGCAGCATGGGCATCAGGAGAGGCAGCAGACGTAGAGGCACCAGGATCTGGGTCGAACACATGGTGGCTGGTGATAGGCCTAGCTGTCACGTGGGGCGAGTGTGGCTTGGCTGGTGTAGACGTGTGCCGTGGTTTTTTCCATACACGGCGTCTGGTCTCCTCATCATTATGACTACTCTCATCATCATTTTCACTTGGTTCAGGTACATATTCTTTGTCAATGTCACTATCATACATGACCTCATATTCTAGGTCATCTTCATTCTCTTCATCATCAGTTTCACTATAATCAGGTAATTCCCCAGTTGTGTTCATAATTCTTTCAAGCTCATCACTTGCGTAATACTTCACCTGTTTATTAGACATGATTCTTGCAATAGTAATAGCACTTTAGTACACCTAGAATGTCATAATCAATGCCTGTAAAGAAAAATAACGTAAATAGCAAACCAGAATATGTACACCACTGCAAACCTTGGGAGATTTCCACCCGCTAATAATTGCACCTTGTATCACAAACGTCGGGTGAAAATCACCCAAAATATACTCTACAGGAAAAATCAAGCGAGCGACACTTAAACCACTACCTCTCTCGACCACGGCTAAACACGCACTGCAGCTACTGGGCAAGGCAGGTGGCTGCCACCACTCCCCACAACATGGTCACGTGATCAAAATATCGTGGGGTGATTTTCACCCGAGGTTTGTGTTCTAGGGTTAAAAAAATTTACTGGCCGTGTCAAGGAGATCGGCCGTACCATAATTTCTGTAGTCTTTAGATATCTGTGGCTTATTCCTCTGAAAAATAAATCGCCTGAAACGAAAATAATTTTAAAAAAATTAACTGGCCGAGACGGGGAGATCGTATCCGTTTAAAATTATGGTCAAAGTTTATCACCTGTGATAATATATATATATATATATATATATATATATATATACACATGTGTGTGTCTGTGTGTGTGCCCAAAAGTATCCCACCCTACAACTTGAGAATGAGACATGCGATTGTGTACTCTTCTTTTACTAATTAGTAGTTTTTTTTATAGTTTTCCGAATTTTTTCGAACAACATTTTCTGGAACTGTACATATATACAGTATAGGCTTTACTTTGGCTAACCTTTCGTTAGCTTCCACCCGAATTGTTCATTCTGACGAAGGTCAAGCTTGTCACTCCACTTTAGACCTACTGTTTAACGCGGAATTCAGCAGTCCCAGCGTCTTAGCCACTAGAATACCCGGGGTTCCCATTTATCTACCAACCATTGGTGTGAAAGGATGAACGAATACTGTGTACCGTTGCCGTCACCGGGTCTCGAACGCGGGGTATATAATCTGTGAACGTGCATATAGTTGTGTGTGTAATAATAGGGGCGTTATGGGTGTATAGTCTGGAATGTACGTTCGTTGTGTGCGTTTCTTGGCTGTCCAAACGTTGTATACACTGTGCCAACTGGCTGATAATGCCTGGAGGCACTGGCTTCAACGCCAACTGTTGGATTTTGAGTTCTCAGTCAAGTGTTCGAGTATAATCAGTCATCGAGCTTCTGTCTCTTGTAGAAGCTAGATGGTCTCTTCCTCTCTCCCCTCCTCCTCCTCCTCCTCTCTCTCTTAGGTTAGGTATACCCCTTTGGGGGATGAGGCAGTCCCAACTTCTCCCCCAAAGAGCACGTGGACTCCCACCGCTTTCTGGGGAAGTTCCCCTCCCCCTTTCTTTTTTGGCACCCTGGGGTTGGCACTGGGGGCGTCTTGCAACAAGGGGGAGGGGTTGGCACTGGCACTCATTGCAACATTGCATTGCACTCTAACCTAGATAATGTATCCCAAAACAGTGTTAGCATAACGTTACCTGCTGACGGCTCGGCTTTGAACTTCTTTGCAATGGGAGATGTTGGATGCTTCCATTGCATGCTCTGCCGTTTGCTTTCTGGTTCATAGTGATGGATCCAGGTTTCATCTTCAGTGATAATGCGCTCCAAAAAGTTTTCACCTTCATTATGATACCGCGTCAAAAGACGAGAGCAGACGTCCATACGATTACGCTTGTGCTCTTCTGTCAACTGTTTAAGCACCCATCTTGCACAAACCTTGTGAAAGCTAAAAATGTCATGAACTATCCAACAGGCTGACCCTTGACTGATGTCTAATGGAGATGCAATTTCTTTTATTGTTAATCTTCTGTCATCGAAAATCATGGCTCTGGCTTCTTCCGGCTTGTCACCACTAGTTGATGACGGTCGGCCTGATCGCTGAGCATCTGTCACACATGTCCGACTTTCCTTGAACATTTGACTCCACTCGTACACACTTCGCCGTAGTAACGCATTATCCCCATACTGAACACATAAACGCGTGTGAATTTCAGCTCCTTTCACACCTTCTGCCCACGAAAAATGAACCAAGGATCTCTGTTCTTCCAGAGTACAAATTGAAAGGGGCGCAACCATGCTCACCACTCGTATGATAATTGACAACTACGAGTAGCCTAAATAATCCTATACTGTCGTTAGCCTAAATAATCCTATACTGTCGTTAGCCTAAATAATCCTATACTGTCGTTAGCCTAAATAATCCAATACTGTGGTTAGCCTAAATAAGCCTATACTGTCGTTAGCCTAAATAAGCCTATACTGTCGTTAGCCTAAATAAGCCTATACTGTCGTTAGCCTAAATAAGCCTATACTGTCGTTAGCCTAAATAAGCCTATACTGTCGTTAGCCTAAATAAGCCTATACTGTCGTTAGCCTAATAAGCCTATACTGTCGTTAGCCTAAATAAGCCTATACTGTCGTTAGCCTAAATAAGCATATACTGTCGTTAGCCTAAATAAGCCTATACTGTCGTTAGCCTAAATAAGCCTATACTGTCGTTAGCCTAAATAAGCCTATAGATCTCAGTTTGGCTCGTTATTACGAGTATATATTATACAGTATGTACTATATTTTCATTAAAATATAAAGTACGGATACTTATTGAAGTACCCTCGTGTGTGTGTGTATATATATACAGGGTGTCCCAAAAAAACTATATACTCTTTATAGCATCATATATTTTATAATTAAAAAAAACAAAAACAATATATTGTTATAGCAATTGCCAATGAAAGGTAAATTAGTAATACCAGTACACATTTGCAAACTTGTCGATCGATTTTTACAAACTAGTTGGTGATTCTATATAAATTGAGAGCGCTGATCTCAAATATATAGTTAGTTTTTCCCTATCACGTATGGTTTTCTTACTACAGGGTATGTCATAAATCCCCCATTTATCCCCAAATGTGAACCATCTTATCGAGACCAACATTGGATTGCACAGGCTAAACCATAAATTTTGTTGTTATAGACTACAGTAACGCTTACATAATAATGTAGGGTAAATATATATAACAACCAGTCCCGTTCCCAGCAAAATACTCTCTCCCCTCCCATCAATGGGTAGTTAACATTTGGGGACAGATGAGGTATTACAACACCCCTTGTAGCGCGAAATCTTTAGGTGATAGAGTAAAACCTAATTAAAGCAGAATTAAATAGCTCCTAGCTCTTGGACAAGCATATTGCTTGTTTATGAAAGAATAAAAAAATAACTGAAAGAAACAAAATATATTTACCTTCTTTACTTGCAAACATTTCAGGACTTATTCCAAAGACTTAAGACTACGAAGGTAGATCTGACTAATGACGACTAAACCGGTGCTTCTTTGATGTTTTCTTATGCTGTGCGTTAGGCTGATCTCCTTGCAGACACCAGCAGTAATCCGCCATCATATTTGTATGCCATCTTCCTTGATATCTTCTTTCCATGGTTTTGATGTCCTGGTGAAATCGTTCCCCTTGCTCCTCACTGACATCTCCGAGATTTTCGGGAAAACGGTCAAGATGCGAAAATAAGAAGTGAACTTTCAGGCTCATGTTGCAGCATAAGGCGCAAAACTTTTTAAGCATATTTTCCACCAGTCTTTCATAATTTTGGTTTTTGTAGTTTCCCAAGAAGTTTTCAACAACATCTTTGAAACCAAGCCATGCTTCCTTTTCTTTATTGGTCATTGTGTTCAGGAAATGATAGTCTGTCAATAACTTTCTAATCTGAGGACCTATAAAAACACCTTCCTTTATTTTCTCGTAGCTAATCTTTAGATATTTTGAACAAATGTACTTGAAACACTCACCTTCTCTATTCAATGCTTTGACATACTGCTTCATCAAGCCTAACTTAATGTGCAAGGGTGGTAGGAGGATTTTATTTGGTTCAACTAGATGTTCATGTAAAATGTTCTTTGATCCTGGGGTAAGATTCTCGCTAGGAGGCCAAGTTTTCCTCTTCCAGTGCTGGTCACGTGCTCGACTATCCGATTCGCAGATGAAACATGGCATCTTAGTGTATCCTGATTGCTGCCCAAGTAACATGCAAAGGACTTTGAGATCCCCACACAATATCCATCTGTGATTTTGATACTGAATTTTTTCGAGAAGCAGTTTCATGTTATCATAGGTCTCTTTTAAATGAGCAGAATGGGCCACTGGGATTGATGCATATTTGTTACCGTTGTGCAGTAACACTCCTTTTAGACTGGTTTTAGAAGAATCTATAAACAACCTCCACTCACTGGTTTCGTATTCGATGCCTAGCTTGCACACTAATTCTGTGATGTCCTTGCAAAATACCAAGGGACCATCTTCTTCGAAAAAAGGCACGAAGTCTTTCTCACGATTTCTGTACCAAGCGAAGTATGTGTCGGATGCCAATAAATTGTTCTCCTGCAATCTAGACCCCAAAAGTTCTGCAGAGTCCTTAGGCAGATTCAAATCCCTGACTAAGTCATTTAGTTCGGCTTGGGTTAATGGTTTAGGATCTCGGTCAGCTGTTGGCTGTTCATAAACATCATCATTGTCTGGATTTGGAGCTGAATCAGAATCTGAATTGTATTGATCCAGACTCTCGGGTCGGCGGGAAATAGGAACTTCTGGACCATGGGGTACCGGCCTTATTGCAGATGGAAGACTTGGGTATTGAAGGCTCTCTTTATTCTTTGCATTATAACCTTTAACATTGCAAGAACAGAAGTAGCAGTCGTCGGTGTGGTTTCTAGGCTCGCGCCATACCATAGGAATCCCAAATGGCAAACTTTTCTTTTTACCTTTGCTCCAATTCCTTAGTGCCGCAACACACGCAAGACAAACCTTGTGCGGAGCCCAACTTTTGTCTTGATCTCTTAATTTAATTCCAAAATAAGCATGATGAGCTCTCTTAATGAAGGTCGTCACATTTGTCCTTTGTTTTACAACAACATACCGACCACAAATATAACAAAATATGTCTGGACTATGGGTACATCCTCTAGAAGCCATTATTAAAATTTGAAAGACGTAGTGTTAGAATTATCTATCTGAAAAATATGAAAAAACGAAATTAATTAAAGATAAAAAAGGTAAAAAATTACAAAACGCCCCAAAATTGTTTTGCTAATAACTTTAAAACTGTGGGTGATAGAAAAAAACTGGTTGCATTTTTTAATTCAGCGCAGCGAACTGCTTCAGAATCACAACTCAAAATAAAGAAATCGATACTTACTGGTGTATACACACACACACACATATATATATATATATACATATATATTATATATATACACATATTAAAGGAGAGGAAAGCGTACAAGAATAAGATTGCGCTATTTAATGCGTCTACATATATATATATTAAAGGAGAGAGAGAGAGAGAGAGACGAGAGAGAGAGAGACGAGAGAGAGAGAGACGAGAGAGAGAGATACAAGAGAGATAGAAGAGAGATACAAGGAAAAGAAGTACTCAAAAGTCCTTGCGGCCCATACCGAGGAGGTACCAATGGCAACGGGTGCCAGGGAAAATTTTGTACACACTCAAATAGTGTGCAAGATTTGGTCTAACCTTTTCTTGAACTGATCCACAGAGGAACTGTTCACAACTTCCGAAGGTAACCTGTTCCATGTGTCACAGATCTTATACGTAAAGTAATTCCCACACACACACTAGTCCTAAACCGTTTCAAATCCAACTTCCAACCATTGTTGCGAGTTGGGTTATCATTTAAACTAAACATACTTCTAAAATCGACATCGTTGAACCCGCGTAAGAGCTTGAAAACCTCGATCAGTTGACCGCGCAGCCTCCGAGTTTCAAGCGAAAACAAGTTCAGGGCGCGTAACCGTCGATTGTAGCCCATATGCCTAACGGAAGGGATTAACTTTGTGACCCTCGCCTGAGAGCGAGAGAGAGAGAAAGAGTTACAAGGAGTTACAAGGACAAGAGGAAGCCTCAAAGACCTTCCGGTCCACTCTGGGAGGTTCCTGTTATTAAACTAGTTTATTTTTCTTTCAACTATCCTAGCAGTAGTAGAAAACTGGATAGAAAAGTATAAGGCTCTCTCCCCACCCTCCGCTCCCTCCCTGGCAGAGGCAGGTACGGAAAAAGGTTGAAGAAAATACCTTGACCCTGGAAAAGTAGCCAAGGAAATTTTACAGGAAAGTGGAGAATATATAAATAACTATATTTAGCATGCTCACAAAGACACCGTGCAAGCGAACTCCTGCAGAGTTTTGTTATGTTTTAATCTTAAACTATGAGAGTATTCAGTACTTTGTCTAGCCTATTTTTAAACACATTTACACTTTGACTGGAAACAACCTCTGAGGGAAGTTGGTTCTAGATATTAACTATTTTATAGGAAAAGAAATTTCCGCAGACAGCGGTCCTAAATGTCTTTAGTTCCAGTTTAAACCCATTATTTCTTGTCGGATTGGCATTAAGTGAGAATAAGTTTCTGTAATCTACCCTGTCTATTCCTTTGAGCATCTTGAAGACTTGAATAAGCTGACCCCGCAACCTCCTCGTCTCTAAGCTAAACAGATTTAGGCGCTCTAATCTCCGTTGGTAGCTTTGCATTCTCATTGAAGGAATCAATTTTGTATCCCTTGCTTGTACTCTTTCTAACCTTTCTATGTCCTTCCTGAGGGATGGAGACCAAAACTGCGCACAGTATTCCAGTTGAGGTCTGACTAGAGAATTATAGAGAGACATTACAGTCTCCTTGTTCCGAAACTGGAACTGTCTTTTAATATATCCTAATAATTTTAAGGCCCTCTTTTCGACTTCTGCACAGTGCTTCGACGATTTCAGATCGTTGCTGATATAGACTCCTAAGTCTTTCTCTAGATCGGTCTCAGTCAAGTTCCTTCCCAAGAGAGAGTAATCGGTCTTCGGGTTTTTATAACCTGTGTGCATTACCTTACATTTGTCCAAGTTGAATGGCATCTGCCAAGTAGCAGACCATTCGCCCAACCTGTCAAGATCGTTCTGAAGCGTTCTTACGCCCTCCTCAGTACGGTTCTAGGACAGTTCATACCAGGACAGCTCATACCAGGACAACTTATACCCAGACAAATCATACCCGGACAACTCATACCTAGGACAACTCATACCTAGGACAACTCATACCTAGGACAACTCATACATAGGACCAGAAAAAAAAATGAAAAATTAATGAAAACATTTATTTTGTAAAATTAAAAATTAAATTTAAACATTTAGAGTTCATGCAAGTTATTAATGAAAACATTTTGAAATGAAAACATTTATTTTTAAAATTAATGAAAACATTTATTTTGTAAAATTAAAAATTACATTTAAACATTTAAAATTCATGCAAGTTATATATATATATATATATATATATATATATATATATATATATATATATGCCCAGTTAGGTTCATTGAATGCCCGGTTAGGTCAACTGAATACCCGTTGGGTTCATTGAATGCCCAGTTAGGTCAACTGTACGCCCTTGACGATTGGTTAGGTTTAGTCGTGATATTTTCGTTAAAACTAACGAAAATATCACGACTAAACCTAACCAATCGTCAAGGGCGTACATTTGACCTAACGGGGCATTCAAATTTTATCCTATGTAAATAATGGTTCTCTATTTATTATATGTTTGCAATGGTTATTATGTATTTTATCCCACTCAGTCATTTTACACACCAAAATACATTTTTCTAGTAGTATTTGATGTGATTTGTTCAAATATGACCTCCATTTCCGTCGGAAATGAGATCCAACAAAGTTATAGTACTTTGAAGTTTGGCTCATTTTCAAGGGAAATGGAAGTCAAAATCTAAGCAAAACACATCAAATATTACTAGAAAAATGTATTTTGGTATTAATTAACCTAACCTAACCTTACCTAACCTAACCGTGGCTAAACGAGCCTAACCCTGGCTAAACGAGCCTAACCCTGGCTAAACGATCCTGACCCTGGCTAAACGAGCCTAACCCTGGCTAAACGAGCCTTATTATGGATTAGGTGGTGGATACAGACGAGAGCTCGTTTAACCAGGGTTAGGATCGTTTAGCCAGGGTTAGGCTCGTTTAGCCAGGGTTAGGCTCGTTTAGCCACGGTTAGGTTAGGTTAGGTAAGGTTAGGTTAGGTTAATTAATACCAAAATACATTTTCCTAGTAATATTTGATGTGTTTTGCTTAGATTTTGACTTCCATTTCCCTTGAAAATGAGCCAAATTTCAAAGTACTATAACTTTGTTGGATCTCATTTCCGACGGAAATGGAGGTCATATTTGAACAAATCACATCAAATACTACTAGAAAAATGTATTTTGGTGTGTAAAATGACTGAGTGGGATAAAATACATAGTAATTACCGTTTGCAATAAATAATAAATTTGTTGTTATTGTTTTCTTATCTTATTTTGGTTAATTTGCAGAGTTTAAACTTTCGGGGTGGATATAGATGAAAAGATCAACATTGGGGTGGTAATTGTTGAAGAGAGTATGAGTTGTCCTAGGTATGAGTTGTCCTAGGTATGAGTTGTCCTAGGTATGAGTTGTCCGGGTCTGAGTTGTCCGGTATAAGTTGTCCGGGTATGTGTTGTCCTGGTATGAGCTGTCCGGTCACGGTTAGACACTGCCACTGAGCTGGAGATCAACCCAAACTTCACGAGGATTACTGTTGGTCCTCCTCTACCCCATCTCAGTCAGGAGGTAGGGAAGGACCTCAGCACAGACCAATCATATGGCTACAGAATCATCACTGCCATCAGATCGGGAGAGGTACCTCAGAGTCTAGCTCTTCTGGAAATTGGGCCAGTCTGTCACTGTAGGTAGGTCACCACGGCTGTAAGGTTCTGCAGATTGTGAATTTCCAAACATGGGCTGAAGGGTAGGAACCTGAAGAATCTGAGGATAATTGTGGAATTCATAGTGGGAGTCTACATGCCAAAGTGGTTCAACATCAAGTTGAATCACAGCTGGGTGGAGGGTCCCAGGCATGTACTGTACCAGCTGGAGCTGCTCAGAAGTCAGAAGAAGGAGGTGATAGGAATAGTGATGCCTACAGTGAAGAGATCAGCCTGGTATGCACACTCTGAGGCTATGCTCCAGGCCATGCTGTGCAGTGAGGTAGAGGAGGAGAGGAGGGAGGCAGTGAAGAGGATACTGGAAATCAGAGGTCAAGGAGATGAGGACACACAGGTAGGAGACTGCAATGTCAGACCCAGGAAGACTCCTGACATCAACCCAGATGACACCAAACTCTCGGAGCTTATTGACTGGAACTCTGGCGTGACTGAGCCTCCTCTGACCTGCTCTCTCACCACTGCTGCAATCAAGAGTTTCTGGATAGACCAATGGAAGTTCCTGCATGGCCCTCACACACACAGTCAGTAGAGAGGTGTGAAAGGATGACAACTGAAGCAGCACAACATGTTTACTCACAAGAGAGGAGGGAGGCGTACATCAGTGGCCAGGTGGCCAGTAGGGAGCTCATGTCCAGAAACAAGAGCAAGGCAGACATGGCATCCTTGACAAAGTTCAAGAAACCTATCTATATTTCTAAGTTTTAATATTGAAATACAATCAAAATGTCTTTAATTGTATGTAACGGTGCCCGGACATTTCGCTACTGGACGTTTCGCTACTAGGACATTTCGCTACCGGACATTTCGCTACCATATATAAATTTACCAGTAAGTAAAATTTAAAAGGTAATAAAATTTATTAAAAAATTATGAGAATTATTAAATGAATACAAGGATTATTAAATGATTACATGAATTACATAAATTATTACGCATGATTACATGAATTATTAAAAGAATTTTATTTTTTAAAAAGAATGAAAGAATGCATAAAACATTTGATACAATAAAATATCTAAAAATATTTAAGATTATGAGCAATAGCGCGAAGGAATTCCAGTTTATTTCCAGAATCGTATCTTCTCAGTAAATTATGGATCCTCTGCTCACAGTCCCTATACGTTTTCTTCTTCTGAGTTGCGTTTAGGTTAGGTTAGGTTAGGTTAGGTAAGGTTAGGTTAGGTTAGTAACCAAAAGGGGAGAGGCAGAGGGATCAATGTTAAATGTCGGTTTTTATAAAAAGAGATTCTAAAATTCTAAAAATTCTAAGAGAAGTGTCATCAGATGATGAGGCTAAAATTTTAAAATGTTTATCCAAAAGGGCAAGATTGCAGGACTGGGCATTAGGGCGGCTCGTTTTTACACTTTTTTCGATATTTGATTGGGGGTAGTGCGGAAAAGTTGCGATTTGGAGAGAAAATAAAGTGTGTAAAATTTTTTTGATCTACGTCAATACCTTCCGGTGGCGGCGAGTCCTTAAAAATCGAAAAATAGGCCTAACGGGGTAGATTGGAAAATGGTTTTAAGGACTTACAAAATAAGCAATAAAAATTTCAGCACAATCTGTTAATAACTTCCGGTGGCGTCTTAGCTGTTAAAATATCCAAAATATTGATTTAAAGCAAGTTTTAACAAGATGTTATACAAATGTTAATTTCGGTATATTTCTGTGCAAACAACCCTGAGAACACTATTATAGGCTTGAATAAATTAATAGCAGTCATTGAACAATGAACATTATATAAAAATTATACAAAATTATATACAAAATTTATGTGTTTTTAGGCCTATTTTTCGATTTTTAAGGACTCGCCGCCACCGAAAGGTATTGACGTAGATCAAAAAAATTTTACACACTTTATTTTCTCTCCAAATCGCAACTTTTCCGCACTACCCCCAATCAAATATCGAAAAAAGTGTAAAAACGAGCCGCCCTACTGGGCATGTTCTCTTATAGGAGAAAATTCTTTAACGACAGCGAAGTTCGATGCCGGTAGCGAAATGTCCGGTAGCGAAATGTCCTAGTAGGGAAACGTCCAGTAGCGAAATGTCCGGTAGCGAATTGTCCAGTAGCGAACGGTCCTAGCACCGTATGTAATGTATGTAAAATGTAGTTATACTGTATACAATAAAAAAAATACTTGCAAAAATTGCTGATTTTTCGTAAACTTCAACTTCAAATATAAGTAGCGAAGAATGGTCAAATCTGGATTTTAAAGCCATATTTCGATTTATCACATAAAAATGCATCATTTGGTCACTAGTAGTCTGAAAATCTAAAGATTTCACTTTGCTCCCTAAAATTGACACACCCTAATAGAGTGGTCACTGTGTTTTGTGTCAATTCTGCCTTGATTATAATTATTAACTGTTAATTATACTGACTTCTCAAATGTTTAGTAATTAATTTGAAAAAGAGATCTGTACTTAACAAGATTCCTACGACGAAATCCTTGGAGACGTGTCTTGAAGACGTGTCTTGCTGGTCACTTGTTCCTGGACGAAGAATGAGCATGGAGAACTTGGAGTCGTGACACACCGGTCAAATGATGGACGTGAAGAACTAGAAGTCGTGACACGCCAGTCAACTGATGTAGACACAATTACTTGAATGTTGGTTCTAGTTCCAGGGTCTAGAAGACTGGAAGAATCCTGGTTGCAGAGGTCACCAGTTGTTAACCCCTCCGTCGATGGCCTTGGGCTGTTCGAGGTTGACAGGGGTTCTGGTTAGGTGGCAGCAACGGATTTGTTACCTTGGAGTAGCTGGTACCGTGTAGGGAATCGCAGTAGTTTCTCTTATACTACTCTCCGATTTCTTCTTGTTGGGGATCGGAGGATTCTGTGAAGCTTACTAAATTCTCAAGGGTTTCCCGATTCTTCTTGTTGGGGATCGGAGGATTCTGTGAAGCTTACTAAATTCTCAAGGGTTTCCCGATTCTTCTTGTAGCGTATCGGGAAATTATTTTTCTCTATTTTAAGACTAAGTTCTCTGAAGAAAACAAGGCTCGAAGGAGAAGACAAAGATATTCCCTTACTGTAGTTTACTGCTAAAATGTTACATGTAATGCTCAGCATCTAAGTCAGATCAGACATACTTAGAATGATCACTGGAGAAATTCTACACGTTTATATACATAAATTTTGGTGACATCATTATTATTTAATGTTGACCTGTTTTGTTTTTTATTCTCAATAGGCTGAATTATTTTGCAAAATATTTGAAGATAAGGTAAATATTTTAGCTGTAGCAATGTCTAGAATGATAAGCAAGATATTTGAAGATGAAGCTATATTTTTATTTTAAATTGCATACTGACAGATCTGATTTTATCATGATCTGCCGAGTTAACTAAAAATGGAAATTGAAATATGCATTTTATTATGGATTAAAATTAAACATGCATATGAGCCAAAATTAAATGCTTAAAATTAACTGTTAAGCAAGACATAACTTCATCTTTTACAACGAAGAGAGAATGTATAAAGAAAATTAACATTGCAGAATTTAACACGATTAAATTATTAAGCTAAATCTATAAAAATTGAGGAAGTAATTTAAAAAAAGAAATAATTCATCATTTATTCAGCAAAAACAAAATAGAAAGAAAATAAAAAAAAAGATCCGAACTTGCGTTATATATACTGTACAATTCAATTGTTACGCGAGTTTGGACTTTATATGCAAAAATGAATATTTGTAAGAAAAAAATAATATAAGAATATATTAATATAAGAATTATTCTTTGTTCATTTTTACACACACACACACATATATATATATATATATATATATATATATATATATATATATATATGCGAGTATGTAGAAGAATTACGGCATTTGGAAGAGTGAGGTCCATGGTGTAATGGTATCGCGTCTGACCGGCAATCGGAAGATCCCGGGTTCGATTCCCAGGTGGTTACCTCATTTTTTCATTTGTTCCGTTCTCTCTCTCTCGTCTTGCGCGGAATATCTCCTATACAAGCGTCGTTCTTTACGTTATTTATACTGCGTGTTCTTTGCAGTTGAATGTGTATATATATATATATATATATATATATAATGTATACAGAGTGGGAGAGAAGTCTTCAAGGTTTTCATACAAACAAATAATTTGTTAATAATAAATAAATTTCAATGAGATCACTGCAGTGTATGCGATACTTTTCGAAGCAACTATACAACGTCAACAATGACCCTAGGCTAGAACAGGACTGTGTCAGAGTAATGTGGCGGCGCTCCATGTTGATAAAGCCAATTCCTGCCAACGCCATTAGTAAACTGTGGCAAAACTTTGTCTCTCAATACGTGGCAATCGCGTTTTCCATCCACATATCTCGATATGTCAAAGGAAACGATTACTCAATAAACAATGCACACCCAAACTGTTAGTGTAGCCGTTTTCATTGGTTTACCCAATTGTATTTTGGGATTTTTTTTTCGCCCAGTAGTGAACGTTGTGTTTGTTTCTTTTACTCGTTAAACCGAAGACACATTCATCTGAAAATTTGATCTTTCGAACGAAATCTGGATTACTGTTGAATTTTTGTCTCATTGTTTCAGCAAACTGTAGCCGTCTATCAGAATCATCGTTGTATATGACCTGAAAGTAAATGGGTTTGTAATCATGGTACCCATGTAATTTCAATATTTTTGCTGCTGAAAATTTGGAAATACCCAACGCCTGTGCGACTTTTCTTGTTGAAGTTGTTGGATCGACTTGAAAACTGGCTAGGACATTTTCGTTGTTGTTGTCTCCTGTCGCCGCTACTGGCCTTCCCTTTCTTGGACGATCTTTTACCAGGCTCCCTGTTTCCCAAAGTTTGGGCTTCCAATATCGGAGAGTGGTTGCATTTGGTGGTGGTTTATTATAATTTTCTTCAAATTAACGCAAACGCTCTTCACAGTTATTATAAGAAATAGCCCACGATACAAGATACACGTTTTCTTCATTGCTGTATTCCATCCTTACTGACACGGCGCTGAGTGGGACTAGGGCCCAGGGCCTTCCTGTTCTAGCCTAGGGTCATTCCTGTCCTTGTACAGTTGCTTTGAAAAGTATTGCATACACTGCAGCGATATCACTGGAATTTATTTATTATTAACAAATTATTTGTATACATAAAATCTTTAAAGACTTTTCTCCCACCCTGTATAATATTGTCTTTGTTAACTTCTTAAGTTTAAGTGCCAGCTTTAAACGTCTGCTGTCATATAAACATTTTTACTACTTCCACCGTAAAATTATTTTCTGATTATCTATTTCCATCTTGGAATTATCTAATTATGCAGATATTAGGCAAAAATTCATCAATAACTTCATGATGTCATAACCGAGATCCATAGTACGTGGCGTCTATGGTATAATAAAAATGTAAGAATACATTTAGCTCATCTGCAGTTACTAAAAAATTTCATATATTTCCGGATTCCATGAATATGAATTCTTCTATTAAAAAAGTATTCAATACCCTAAATGAATTCATGGCTACACTCGTAATAGACTAAAGACCGTTAGCTATAAGCATTAAATATATTTTCCATTTATGTGAAAGTCTTAAGGTACTTACGTGGCCGAAGAACACCGAATATATTTTTCTTTCTTTTTCTTTTCTACTTCTGATATTTACCCTTCAAAACGAGGCTTTTCCAGACCCATTTGCGAATGTGATGTTTATACCAGAAGCAAAATGCAAGAGGAAGCTTTTATATACAATAATAATAATGCTCAAAGGGGACCATTCGCGTATATCAGGACCGGATGAATGTTCTTACCGTTCTTTTTGCCAGGTTTGTTCGTATTTTTTACATCTGTTCCTTTTATGCGCTATTATACTGATATAAAACATTTTTATGGATGCAAAGGTTGAAATATAAAAACTATAATCTTCAAATATATATATATATATATATATATATATATATATATATATATATATATATATATATATATATATATATATATATATATATATATATATATATATACAACTCATTTACAAGTTATCTTAGGATGCAATACACATGCCAGGAGATCTCTACTCTCACTTTCTTGAAGACCTTGCTCAAAGTTTGCTGAAGTGTTCTCAAGTATTTTGCAGAAAAAACAATTATCAATGAAGTTTCAGAATTCCTGAGAGAGATAGAGAGAGAGTTACAACGAGTCACAAGAACAAGAGGAAGCTTCAGAGGCTTTTCGGTCCACTCGGGGAAGTTCTTGTTATTAAACTGTTCAATTTTTAACCATTTTAGCAGTAGGAGAAAACTGGATAGAAAGGCATAAGGCTCTCTCCCCTCCCTCCGCTCCCTCCCCGCCAGAGACTGGTACGGAGAAAGGTTGGAAAAATTTCATGACCTGGAAAAACAGCCAAGGAAATTTTACAGGAAAAAGGAGAATATATAAGCTAGCTCTACAATTACGCCATACACAGAGATCGCACACTAGCTAGCACCGCTGTATAGACAAACCAATAATATATTTGTGCCGCTCGTACATCAACCACTTGGTATCGTCACGAAAAGCACAAAAATATCGAAACAAGAATTAAGAACAGAAATCAAATTTTCTACACCATACCTTCACCCGTCACGTACATCCAGCCAACCAAGAGAAAAAAAATTGTCGGGATAAATGCAACTCTACCTCACCTAATCGATGCCATGCGTTTTTACGTAGTTTTTTTTTGTTATGAAATTATGTTTACACAAAAAAAATTTATATTCTCTTCTTAGACATAACAAGACAGGCAGGTGTGTGAACGTGTTTTCTGTAATTGGATGTTTGTCCTGTGTATGTGTTTCAGTTTGGGTCTTCCATCGTGAAAGGTGTATGCAGCAAGTGATATAGTGAGTCGCTCATACTTCGCGGTGTTGTGCTACCACGAGAATAGAGGAAATCGCTTTCCGGCGAGGAATATCGGTGCAAGGTCCCTGTATCTATCCCCGTGTATTTGTCCTTTATGGAGAATGAAAGTGTTTCGTGGGCGGTGATCACCCGTTGTTGCTACGGCGAATTGAAAGGTCTCCCAAGTGATAAAATGAGCTGCTCGATGTTTGAGCATACTATGTGGGGCACAATACAATTAGAGGAGTCTCTCAAAAGTGGGGGAAGGACAAAGTGTTGGAAAACATTTTTAAGCAAACTTCCGTTGAGTTACGTTATAACACTATTTTCTTAAATTATATTATCCCGGTGGAGAAACTTCAACCCAAAGTGTATTCAGAACTTTGTCCAGCCTATTTTTAAACATGGTTTCGCTTTGGCTTGAAATAACCTCCGAGGGAAGTTCGTTCCAAATATTAACTATTTTATAGAAGAAATTACAAAAGATGGAGATACAAAATATTTTAAGTTCCAGTTTAAAACCATTATTTCTTGTCGGATTCGTATTAAACGAGAATAATTTCCTGTAGTCTACCCTGTCTATTGCATTGAGCATCTTAACTTTAATTAGCTGACCGCGCAACCTCCTGGTCTCTAAGGTAAACAAAATTAAGCCTTCTAATCTTCGGTGGTAGTTTTGCATTCCCATTTAAGGGATCAATTTTGCGGCTCTTACTGGTACCCTTTCCAGCTTTTCTATATCTTTCCTAACGGACGGAGACAAAGGCTGCACACAGTGCTCGAATTGAGGTCTAACTAGTGAGCTATAAAGAGACATTACAATCTCCTTGTTTCTAAATTGGAACTGTCTTTTAATATAACCTAGTATTTTTTACGACCCTCTTTGCGACTTCTTAACAGTGCTTCGATGGTTTAGGATCATTACCAATATAAACACCTAAGTTTTTCTCTAGATCAGTCTCAGTCAAGTTCTCCCCCAACAGAGAGTAATCAGTCTTTGGGTTCTTCTAACCTATTTGTCCAAGTTGAATGGCATCTGCAGAGTAGCAGACTACTCGCTCAACCTGTCAAAATAATTTTGAAGCGTTCTTACGCACTCTTCATTACTTACACTATTTCCTAATTTCGTATCGTCTGTAAATTTAGAAATTGTACTTAGAAATCCAATGTCTATGTCGTTATTTAGATGATAAAAAGTAAAGGATCCAGAGCAGAACCCTGTGGAACCCCACTGGTGACGTGCGACCACTCCGAAGCTACTCTCTTTATTATCACTCTGCTTTCTGTCTCTTAACCAATCTTCAGTCCAGTTGGAAACGAGCCCGATAATTCCTGGTCCTCTAACTTCAGTCATTAATCTTGCGTGAAGGACTTTGTCAAAGGCTTTGGGAAAGTCGAGATACACTATATCTCTTGCTCTAGTTGAGTCGTATAAAGTATACATATTAAGAAAAAATTCTAACAGGATTGTCAGACAAGATCCATGTTGCTTGAATCCATGTTGTGAATAAAAAAATTAAATTGTTTGATTCAAGGTGAAGAAAGAAGACCAGAAAAGGAAATTTGAGGAGAAGGTTTTGGAAGAAGTAAGGTCGTTGGAGAGTGAACAAGAATGGTGGGAGGAGAACAGCCGGGTGATATTGAGAGTTGGTGAGGAAGTACTGGGCAAAACATCAGGTAGAAGACCCCCTGAAGATAAAGAGACGTGGTGGTGGAATGAAGAGGTTCAGGAGGTGATTAAAAGGAAGAAAGATGCTAAAAAGAAGTGGGACACATCTGGTAGACAAGAGGATAGAGAAAGCTATAGGCAGGCGAAAAAGGAGGCGAAGAAGGGAGTGGCAAGAGCCAAGGCGCTGGCGATGGATGAAGTATATAAAGAGTTGGAGACACCGGCGGGAGAGAGAAAGATCCTTAGAATAGCGAAGGCTAGGGATAAGGCGAGTAAAGATTTTACTCAAATTAAACAGGTAAAGGATGGGCAGGGAGTGGTCTTAAAGTATCAGGATAAAATCATGGATAGATGGAAGAGTTATTTTGAACATCTGTTAAATGAGGAAAACCCAAGGGTTATTTTTGAAGATGGTGTCCCAAATCAAGGGTTAACTTCAGGAGTGAGTAGGGAGGAGGTGAAGGTGGCGTTGAAAGGAATGAAGAAGGGGAAGGCATTGGGACCGGATGGGATACCAGTGGAGGCGTGGAATTGTTTGGGAGATGAGGGCATAGATCTATTGTGGGATCTGATGCAGAAGATATATGAACAAGAGGAAATGCCGGAGGAGTGGGGAGATAGTACACTCGTACCTATCTACAAAGAGAAGGGGGACATCCAGGATTGTGGAAATTATAGGGGAATAAAGCTTATGTCACACACAATGAAGGTTTGGGAAAGGATTATAGAGAAAAGGTTAAGAGAAGAGACAACCGTGGGGGAAGAGCAGTTGGGTTTTATGCCAGGTAGGGGAACAACTGATGCGATTTTTGCACTGAGGCAGTTGATGTAGAAACACCGGGAGCGACAAAAGGGACTGCACATGGTTTTCATCGACCTAGAGAAAGCATATGATAGAGTGCCACGCCAGGAGGTTTGGAGGTGTATGAGAGAGAAAGGTGTGCCGGAGAAGTACGTTAGGTTGGTGCAAAGTATGTATGAAGGAGCAAGGACCCAGGTTAGGAGTAGTGTAGGTGTAACGGAATGGTTCCCCGTGAGGGTTGGTCTACATCAGGGATCTTCTTTGAGCCCGTACCTTTTTGTTTTGATTATGGATGTGTTGGCCCAGGGGATAAAAGATCAATCCCCTTGGTGTATGCTCTTTGCAGACGATATTGTTCTGTGCAGCAACAGGAGAGAAGTAGTAGAAAGAAAATTGGAGGAATGGAGGAGGGCTTTTGAAGACAGAGGGTTGAAAATCAGCAGAAAGAAAACGGAGTACCTGAGGTTCTACGAAAATCAAGACTCAGAAATTAGTTTAGAGGGAGCGAAGTTAAAGAGAGTAAGTAAGTTTACGTACTTGGGATCGACAGTGGCTGAGGACGGTGAGCTGGACACAGAAATAACACACAGAGTGCAATCTGGTTGGAAAAATTGGAAGAAAGTTTCAGGGGTGTTGTGTGACCGAAGAATAGGCGCAAGGGTTAAGGGAAAGGTGTATAAGACTGTGGTAAGACCGGCTATGATGTATGGGGCTGAGTCTTGGGCTATAAAGAACGATCATGAGAAAAGACTAGATGTAACGGAGATGAGAATGCTGAGATGGATGTGCGGAGTGACAAGGTTGGATAGAGTAAGGAATGAAAGGATAAGGGGCACAACAAAGGTTGGAGAAATCTCGAGGAAGATACAAGAAAGTAGACTGAAATGGTATGGACATGTGATGAGAGGGGACGAAGATTATGTGGGTAAGAGAACGATGAATATGGAGGTGCATGGCAGGAGAAAGAGAGGCAGACCGAAGCGAAGGTGGATGGAGAAGGTGAGGGACGATTTGAGGGAGAAGGGTTTGTCGGAGGAAGAAGCCCAGGACCGAGCTGTGTGGAGGAGGCTGGTCAGAAACGCCGACCCCGCATAGAGGCGGGAACGGGCGAAGAGAAAGAAGATTCAAGGTGATACACGATACGTTCTGTAATAATGAATTCGAACAGCTTGCCGACAACTAACGTTAAACTGATCGGGCGGCAATTACAAGGATTTTGCTATCCCTTCTTTTAAAGATTGGTGTTACATTTGCTAATTTCCAGTCGGTTGGAACTTTCCCTAACTCGATTGATTGTCTAAGTATGGTTACTAAGTCGTCAACAACATTGTGGCTAACCTCTTTTAATACCGTTGGAAGAAATAAGTCGGGACCAGGTGATTTGTATTTATTCATCTTATCAATTAGTTGTTGTACCTCATCTGTTGTAAACCTTATGGTCTCTCTTGTGGGATGGTCACCGTCATACGTAATCCAAAGATTTGGCACTTCAATTGAGTCTTAATCTGTGAAGACTGTAACGAAAAACTTGTTTAACGTATTAGCTACATCTTTATCACTTAATTTCAGTAAGCCATTTTTATCTCTTAGGGGACCTACATAATTTTTATTTGAATGCCTGTTATTAACCTGGGCAAAAAACTCTTTAGAGTTAACTTTACAGAGTGAGGCAACGCTAACTTCTTCATTACGTTTAGCTGATCTACATAATTAAGGACTTAACGGTGCTACTATAGCGTGATTCCTACTTCCTACCTCGATTCGGCGGTCTACCTTTTAATTATAGCTTCTTACCTTGTTTACTAATTGCTTGTTTACATTCCAATGTCCATCGCCCTTGACGATTGGTTAGGTTTAGTCATGATATTTTCGTTAGTTTTAACGAAAATATCGTGACTAAACCTAACCAATCGTAGGTAGACCACATGCTATAG
Organism: Bathynomus jamesi; assembly: GCA_023014485.1. Taxonomy (NCBI): domain Eukaryota; kingdom Metazoa; phylum Arthropoda; class Malacostraca; order Isopoda; family Cirolanidae; genus Bathynomus; species Bathynomus jamesi. Next base: position 41,744 of record JAJOZX010008974.1, on the reverse strand, counting down.
TAGCACCGAAACTGTTTTTTAAATAAATAAAATTGAATAATAAATAGCATTTTATATTTATTATATTTTCATTTATACCTTGGATAGGAATCACACTCTACAGTACTGTAGTTTCGAACCAAAACGGGTAGGAATCACCCTATAGTATCGAAGTCACCGGTAGGAATCACGCTATAGTAGCACCGACTTAACCCTCCGACGAAGGTTTATATAGTTTTCTGAATTAGTCTGATCGAAATGCAACTTAAGTAGTTTGTTGGCATTGTAATAGCATTGTTAATTTCGTTGTTGAACCATTTCGGCGACTTTGTTGACAAGGAAACTATTTTAGTGGGTATAAAAGTGTCCTGTATTATTCTAAATTGAGCCCTATATGAGCTCCAGGTGACATTGACATCCTCACTTATTAGAACTTCAGGTGTGCCTAAACTACTTCGGAAGCTTTCAAAATTTGCTCTGGAGAAATCCAATCTTTCATGAATTTTTCTCGTGTATTAATTGGAAATCTGTGATCAAACCGAATCAAAGTGTGATCCCTGTTTCTCATATTTTCACCAATAGTCAGGTTGGAGAAAAAGTCATCTTCTTTCGTGAATATGAGATCTAGTTTACTATTACCCCTTGTAGAACAGTCAACCTATTGACTTAATTAATTATCATCTGCAAATTCCAACAGTCTTGAGCCCTCAGCATCAGCTCTTTTGTTTTCCCAATTTATATTACCACAATTAAAATCCCCTAAAATCACACTAATCTTATTATTCACTAATTTGCTTACTTGATTATACTAGTTTATATCCTTATCACCGGGGTAGTGAGGTGGCCTATATACTAAAAATAGATGCTCTAATTTATTATTTAGATTTAGATCAATTCTCAACATTTCCTGAACAGATACGATATTACTGTTTACCGGGTGCAGGAAGTCACGAGCATACAAAAGTACACCGCCTCCTTCCCATTCTTTCCTATCTTTGTGAAACACTTTGTAACCTACCATTTCAAATTCTCCTATAAAGTCCCTTGATTCAGAATGAATCCAGGATTCTGTTATTCCTGTTATATCAAAGTTCTCAGTTTTGACTAGCGCTATAGATTCCGTAAGTTTGTTTCTAATTGACTTAGCATTGAATAGCACAACTTTAAGAAATTTTAAGTTGTTGTTTCTCTTAAATGGCCTGAGTCGTTTCCCGAAGCAGGTGAATCACCTACTGGGATAGTAGGATGAACTGCTGGCGGAGGAGGATTGACTGCTGGGGGGGCAGGACTAACTGCTGGAGGAGTAGGACTAACTGCTACTGTATTAACTATTGGGAGAGTAGGCTGAACTACTGGCGGAGGAGGACTGACTGCTAGGGGAGCAGGACTAACCGCTGGAGGAGCGGGACAAGCTGCTGGGGGAGTAAAACTAATGTTGGGGGAGGAGGTTTAACGGTTTGGGGAGCAGGATCATTTACTGGTTTGTGGGGTCCTAATTTAAAAAGATTATACAAATTAATCTTCATTAGATCACCATACTACTTCTTACCCTTTTGATTAAGATGTATCCCGTACAAGCCAAAGTATTCCCCATTTCCGAAAAATGTAGGCCAAAAATCGACAAACTTTATTCCTTTTTCCTCGCAAATACGTTTAACTCTATTATTTACGCTAATAGCTTTACTTTAGGTACAGCCACTAGCACGCATTCTTGTGAGAATCCCGACAACCATTTTCATGTCTATCTTTTCTTTAACCTTATCGGTTAGGCTGTTGAACTCTTTAACAATGGGCTCTGTCTGCCCTCCTGTCCCTCTCTGAAAAACGTCATTGTTACCAACATGTACAGTTGCGCTCATTATTCTTAGGACCAGTGGCGGCTCGTCGGTAGGCACTGCGGAACTGCAGCACCCCTAAAATTTTTATTTACAATTGAAATAATCAAGAACAATATAAGGATGAGCTCACTGAATAACTTTTTCAATAACTTTAGAAACTTTTATTCATTGCTCAATGCTCATCCTTTTATTTCAGTAATTATTTCAACCCATTCTTAGAGACAGCACCCCTAGAATTTTTAGTCACGAGCCGCCACTGCTTAGGACACTCTTGAGAACAGATAGCGACACCTGGCATATATCTGTTGTGTGCAGTGGCGGATCATCATTGAGGCAATTGAGGCTGAAGCCTAGGGCCTCCATGCTTGAGGGGGGCCCCCATTCAACTGAATTTCGCTGATATAATTCGAGATTTCGCAAACTTCTTTGATTAAATATGACAGATTACACAAACTGACAAATTCCCTGTTTTATTTTATGTTTTGTAGACCCTAAAGTAAAGTTTGTTTAATACTGTTTTGTTTTAGCAAACGGCAGAATACATTGTGTTAAGGTTCTTTTAAGTTTGTTTCTCAATTAGCCTAAGCACCGTACATATAATTCGTGTAAGTGTACATGTATTGTTAATAAAAATCTATAGAAAAGGGCCCCCAAAATAAAATTAGCCTGAGGCCACAAGTACAGTTAATCCGCCCCTGGTTGTGTGTACTACAGTACAAACGGTTGTAACATTTTATGAATGAATCTGGGGTTTAGCGATGATTGGTTGCTAGACTCATTGCCAAGTGTCTTTAGAACATAATTATTTCCACTCATCACTGGTTTACATATATAGTTGCCTACACATCACCAATTTGATGTGGCCTAGAAAGTAGGCTTACTATAATTTATGAATTAAATTGAAATGAATAATGAGAGTCACCAGTTCGGGGCACAGCCCAAACAAACAATATTTAATAAGAAGAGAGAAATTACTTTGTTGTTTTGCGTTTAATTAGAAAAATAAATGAATTATTTGTTCATAGTGATTAAGAATTCTGTATACGGCAATTGTGCTATATTACAAGGACTGAGTCTTAGCAATGAGAAATGGTTTATACAGTATAAGCGTTAAGTGAATATAATAAATACAAGAAACACTAATTTAGGTAGGCTAATAAGATATGCGGCAGTGAACGCACAATGATAAGTAATTAAGCCCAATAATAACTGAGCTAATGAAAGTATGGTGTTCGTACAGTAAACTGATTAGGCAAGTGAAATAAATACCTAAATGAGCAAATAAACAAGCGCATACAAATACTGCAAGATAATTGAATACGGTAAATTAATTGAACAGGACTACTGCAGTCGTGATGGGAGAATTAGTTAACCGGTTGTTTGGAAACACTTTGAAGATAGCCTATTCGCTAAGCTGAGGTTACATTATGTAGGCTACGCGGGAGTTGCTTAACACGAAGACAAAGGTAGGCTTGTGGCCTCCGAGAAAGTTTACGGACCTGGGCTTCGATGTAGATGGATCTGAAGGCGGACTGGCCTTACCGGCGAGAGGATGAGTGTTGAGGGCCGGATGAGACTGGTTGAAAAGGGGGCCAGCGGAAATCCGGCAGCAGTGATGCTGCTTCTTGCTGGATGAAATTGTAGAGGGCTCTACTTGACGATAGACTTCGTGTATGATCTACCAAAGGCTTGAAGGAACGTGACGAGTGGTGTTACTGACGAAGGAGCCGAGGGCCAGATGTGATGACAAAAACGAGAGAATGGCAAGTGAGTGTGATTTGAGAAAGAACCCCGATTTTATAGGCCTTGATAGGCATTTCGGGAAATACTACAAAATCTGTTTCGTCCGTGGGTCTGTTTCATGCCCACGTGGTTGAGTTTTATAGCCTTTGTTTTGATTCCATGATGTTTGAGAACGGTGAGAAAAGTAATTTCTGGAGCAAGTGTAGTTTACGTCCCCCCGTGGTGCCTAGTGTAGTTTACGTCCCCCCGTGGTGCCTAGTGTAGTTTACGTCCCCCCGTGGTGCCTAGTGTAGTTTACGTTCCCCTACATTACACTAGTGTAGGTTATGTTCCCCTACATTATCCTAGTGTAGTTTGCGTTCCCCAACTTTGTCCGCGTATACCTAATCGAATAAAACGTTAAAACTAACGAAAATATTACGACTTAACCTAACCAATCGTCAATTTATATATATACATATATATATATATATATATATAATATATATATATATATATATATATATACACACATTTAACTGCAATGACCACGCAGTATATTAATGTATAGAAACGACGTAAGTATAGAGGAGCGTTCTGCACACGAGGAAGAGAAATAACGAACAAATGAAAAATGAGGTGAACCGCCCGGAATCGAACCCAGGATCTTCCGATTGCCGGTCAGATGCGCTATCCATTACACCACGGGCCTCGATCAGTCATAAGTCGAAATTCTCCTACATAGGGCAGAAACCAATGCCCTGAGAGGGCACCCTCGCAAATCGTGAATATGTACATTTAACTGCAATGACCACGCAGTATATTGGTTTCTGCCCTATGTAGGAGAATTTCGACTTGTGACTGATCGAGGCCCGTGGTGTGATGGATAGCGCATCTGACAGGCAATCGGAAGATCCTGGTTCGATTCCCGGGCGGTTCACCTCATTTTTCATTTGTTCGTTATTTCTCTTCCTCGTGTGCAGAACGCTCCTCTATACTTACGTCGTTTATATACATTAATATACTGCGTGGTCATTGCAGTTAAATGTACATATTCACGATTTGCGAGGGTGCCCTCTCAGTGCATTGGTTTCTGCCCTATGTAGGAGAATTTCGACTTATGACTGATCGAGGCCCGTGGTGTAATGGATAGCGCATCTGACCGGCAATCGGAAGATCCTGGGTTCGATTCCCGGGCGGTTCACCTCATTTTTCATTTGTTCGTTATTTCTCTTCCTCGTGTGCATAACGCTCCTCTATACTTACGTCGTTTCTATACATATATATATATATATACAGTATATATATATATATTAGTGATGTAGGTCACATCCGCATCCGCGGAACATCCGCACATTTTCTCGCATCCGCATCCGCGTCCGCATCCGCACTTTGGACTGCGGATGTCGTGCGGATGTGGACCGTTGAGATAAAACGTCATTAATAAGCGGAAATTATCAAATTCTATTATATTAATAGAACTAGTTCATTGTGCGCAAAAGTGATGCAAGCGACAAGACGAGAGGCTGTTCTTGTATGAAGTTACTCTCTTGCAACCTACTTAGATCCACGTTACAAAGTTAAGTTATTTTCACCTAGTACATTAGAACGAGTTAAATCATCACTTGGCAAAGCAGTTGAAGAGCTTCAATCTCTTGAATCTGTCGCTTCGCCACCCACCAAAAGAATAAAAGTTTCAGTGACAGAACCAACACCTTCAACAAGCAAATCTATCACAGAATCTGTCTCTCAGTTTCTTGAGTCAAGCAGCAATGACGAGACCTACGCGATGTCAAAAGATGTAGTAAAAATGATCGAGAGCTATCACCAAGAAAAACGCCTGGCTGCATGTGACAATCCTATTAGTTGGTGGAAAAATACGCAGAATATCTATCCATACTTGAGTAAACTTGCAAGGAAACATTTAGCCTGTCCTCCAACAAACGTACCAAGCGAGAGATTATTTAGCAGTGCTGGATTAATATGATGAAAAGAGAAAAAGACTGGCAGCAGAAAAGGCAGAAAAATTAATGTTCCTTAAGCATAACCTTCCTATAATTAAGTTTGAACATTAAACGATGAACATCTTAGTTTACTTTATTTTAATTACTCATTTATAAATATGCCTAATAAAACTTTAAACTTAATATAAATAGTTATCAAGCTAATTAAAGATCTCTTTCTATAAGGGTGGAGGTTGGGGAAAGAGGTCGGTGGGGTGCATTTGAGTTGGGTTCACGTCCCGCATCCTGGTAACACAATTATGGTTTCTAATTGTGGCTGAAACTCAACAAAATATAACGAATTTATTTGCAGACGAATTCACTAATTGATTTCTATATTAGTTAGATGCTTGATATTATTTTATATGTTCAGAGAAAAGTACAGCAATTATTGTACAATTAATCAATTATACTACATTATAGCTACAGCTCTCTATATAATAACTTATTATATACGTTAAACACAACAAATCTCGAATATATCATAAAAATAACGAAAATGTAGACATCCGCATCCGCATCCGCGGATGTTGAAATCAAACATCCTCATCCGCATCCGCATCCGCGGATGTGAAAAAAATGACATCCGCTACATCACTAATATATATATATATATATATATATATACATATATATATATATATTAGTGATGTAGGTCACATCCGCATCCCCATCCGCATCCGCGGAACATCCGCACATTTTCTCGCATCCGCATCCGCGTCCGCATCGGCACTTTGGACTGCGGATGTCGTGCGGATGTGGACCGTTGAGATAAAACGTCATTAATAAGCGGAAATTATCAAATTCTATTATATTAATAGAACTAGTTCATTGTGCGCAAAAGTGATGCAAGCGACAAGACGAGAGGCTGTTCTTGTATGAAGTTACTCTCTTGCAACCTACTTAGATCCACGTTACAAAGCTAAGTTATTTTCACCTAGTACATTAGAACGAGTTAAATCATCACTTGGCAAAGCAGTTGAAGAGCTTCAATCTCTTGAATCTGTCGCTTCGCCACCCACCAAAAGAATAAAAGTTTCAGTGACAGAACCAACACCTTCAACAAGCAAATCTGTCACAGAATCTGTCTCTCAGTTTCTTGAGTCAAGCAGCAATGACGAGACCTACGCGATGTCAAAAGATGTAGTAAAAATGATCGAGAGCTATCACCAAGAAAAACGCCTGGCTGCATGTGACAATCCTATTAGTTGGTGGAAAAATACGCAGAATATCTATCCATACTTGAGTAAACTTGCAAGGAAACATTTAGCCTGTCCTCCAACAAACGTACCAAGCGAGAGATTATTTAGCAGTGCTGGATTAATATATGATGAAAAGAGAACAGACTGGCAGCAGAAAAGGCAGAAAAATTAATGTTCCTTAAGCATAACCTTCCTATAATTAAGTTTGAACATTAAACGATGAACATCTTAGTTTACTTTATTTTAATTACTCATTTATAAATATGCCTAATAAAACTTTAAACTTAATATAAATAGTTATCAAGCTAATTAAAGATCTCTTTCTATAAGGGTGGAGGTTGGGGAAAGAGGTCGGTGGGATGCATTTGAGTTGGGTTCACGTCCCGCATCCTGGTAACACAATTATGGTTTCTAATTGTGGCTGAAACTCAACAAAATATAACGAATTTATTTGCAGACGAATTCACTAATTGATTTCTATATTAGTTAGATGCTTGATATTATTTTATATGTTCAGAGAAAAGTACAGCAATTATTGTACAATTAATCAATTATACTACATTATATCTACAGCTCTCTCTATATAATAACTTATTATATACGTTAAACACAACAAATCTCGAATATATCCTAAAAAACAACGAAAATGTAGACATCCGCATCCGCATCCGCGGATGTTGAAATCAAACATCCTCATCCGCATCCTCATCCGCGGATGTGAAAAAAATGACATCCGCTACATCACTAATATATATGTATGTATCATATATATATATGTAAAAATGAACAATAAATGAAAATGAAAATGAAAAGGTTTATTGGCAAACTATAGTCCATATGACAAATATTATTAATACAATGACAGTTCATATACTAAGGATAGAAATATATACAATTGATTAGAAATAATACTGCACTGTCGAAGTTAAGTAGAGCTACAGACAGAAGTTTTCGTACCAAGAAGTCCATAGCTTAGACTTTAGAGGATAAATGGCAGGACTCATGGATAGCTTGGATGATCGGGTTGGTTGATTTTTTAATTCTTTGCATTATACTGTGTTGAGCACGTCTTGTTACCTCCGGGAAGCTCGGGACATTGCGGGTAGCAAACATTTGCGAAGCTGAGCATCTCGGGGGTAATTTATGTAAGAGTCTAAAAGACCTGTTGTACAGCAAATTCAGGGTTCTGCCAGAACCTTTTTTATAATTCACCCAGAGTTGCTGACCGTATATATTACTGCAGAAAGTACGAAAGAGTGTGTCTTTAGCTTCACTTGTACAGAAACGAAAGTTCTTTATGGTCATATTCGCTTTAGCACACAGGCTTCGAGATTGTTTTCTTATATCCGAGTCATCACTCAAGGAGCTGGTAATAGTTTGACCCAAATACTTAAACTCTTGTACTTCCTCATTACTTCACCATTCATTTTAAACCTTATATCAGCTGGCTGATTACAGCTTTTAGGATGAAATTGCATAACCTTAGTTTTTGTAACATTAAAAAGAATATCATGTTTCTGAGAATACACTTCGCAGACATTTAGTAGCCGATCCAGACCTTTAACAGAGGGACTTATTAACACCATATCATCGGCATAAACTAAGTTATTTATCCCTGTGTTATCTATACAACATCCTACTGTTGCCTCATTAAGTGAAGCAATTAATCCGTCAATATACACATTAAACAGCATAGGGGAGAACAAGGAGCCTTGTCTCACCCTGCAAGAGGAGCCGAAACACTCGGATAGTACATTGCCCCACCTAACAGTGAAAGATTGGTGGGAATACCAAAATTTCAATAAATTTAATATGTACATGGGAACCTTCCGTCCTTCCAGTCTTCTAGTTTTGCAAATAAAATATTGTGGTTCACCCTATCATATGCCTTACTTATATCAAGGAAACAGCTATAAATGGTTGAATTACTGTCAATGTATTTAGATATTGTTTCTTTAAGTACATAGATACACAGGTCAGTTGAGTGGGACCTTTTAAAGCCAAACTGATTAGATGTTCATAGGAAATCATTTAATCGGAGTAACAAGAGCTTTTCTAGTAGTTTCGAGAAGCAGGAAGCGACAGCAATAGGCCTGTAATTATTGCTGGACAGAATGTCAACATACTTATTTTTGACCAGGGGAAATATATATACCCTCATGAACTCTGCAGGGATATAGCTATGAGCAAGCATGGCTGATAAGAGCAATGATATATGCAGACATACTACGTCATTTGCATATTTTAAGTGCTCATTCGATAAGTCATCTACCCCTGACGCAGAACCAGTCTTTAACTCTTTAATTAACCTCTTTACTTCAGAAAATGATATCAAAATATTTTCCCTTGTCCCTCCCACAATCGTTTCGCTGCAATCTATCTTAAGATTATCCCTACTCACACTATTAAGAATGTTAGAGTAGTGGTTTTTCCACAGCTTTGTAATTTCATCCTCCCCCGACACCCCATCGATTGTCGGAGGGAGGACATTTTTGACACCCGTTTGATTCTTAACAAATTTCCAAAATTTTTTATTAACGTTATTTATGCGAGCTTCACAGGCTTCAGATGCTCGAATAGACTCTTCTTCCTGTTTATATCGCCTTATGGCCGCCTTATACTGACCCCGACCCGACTTCTACACATATTTATGTATACTGGTCCTAATCTGGGTCTACCATGAAATCACCACAAATCATAGGCGTCTTTCGATTCCCTCTTCAGGGGGGCAATAAAATCATTCCATCCAGGAATAACCTTAGTATGATAGTTGTAGGATTTAATCAAGGGGCTTCCTGCTTCTCTTAACAGAGATATTATCTTACTATAATACCTATCTATGAGTTTACAGTGAGAATCATTTGAGCAAGGATTATTACAGGCAAGGTGCAAAATTTCTAAATTATTAAAGAGGTGACATGTTCTGTCTTTGTATTCTATCCTCTGCTGCATATTAACATTGGACCAATCGACGCGATTATTCTTACCTATTGAGTTCTTAAGTCGTGTTGCGCATAAATTGGTAACGAATAATCAATATTCATTTTTACATAAGAACCAAAATCGCCTAACGCGAGTTTGGATAAAAATGTTATTTGTTGCTTTCTATTTTTTTTTCAGTGCCACAACCATGCGACCTACCATTCCTATGGTTTAAGTTGTATCCATATTTCCATATCTTATCTTGACCATTATCCTATATCAATTTTATTAAATATTCATTTTTACTCGTGTCAGTCTATGCATCCGTACCTGTTCGTTCAAAGTCGTGCAAATACGTTCCCATGTATTATTTTTCTTTTTTTTTCTTTTAAGTGCGTTCACCTCTCGCAAGCTGCTCATTCATGCTGATTCAGCGTGTTCGAATTCCGATGACGTCACCAAAAGCAAGCATCTGAATTCGAAATCCTCTCTCTTGCTTCTGCTACAAATTTATAACATAAGGTGTTATGTTATATGTTATGTTATATTATTATAATATACTGTATTGTTTCCCTGCCTGGCCACTAGTTCGTTATCGCCTTACGTCACATAGTTATCCCCGTTCTCATTACTTGTACTTACTATTTCTACCTAATTGTCATTCAAATTCTACAGTATGTTACTTATGTATTACGTTATCATAAATGTCATTGAACTTCCAATGAAAAGTACACCGCATTTTTGTCCGCTTTCCTCATCGCTGGCTAATTAGACTTTCAAACTCTGATAACCAACCAGGTTCTAATAATATCTGACATAATTTGGCGTAACTATTGTTAACTATAAATATATAACATTGTTGTTAATCCCCTTTAAATTATAGAACAACGGTTAACTCCCCTTCATTATATCAATTGTATCACCTATTTAGATTACTTCAGTAGTAGATATGTCAATTAACAATTTGCTAAAATTGTAATTAAATGCAATACTTTAATATAATGTAATTGATGTACCGTACTTTAATGAAACTGTAATTAATGATAGTAGTTTAGTATAGTGTAATTAATGTATTTTAATGACGATAATTAACGATAATAAGCGAATGTGAATTGGTTGGTAATTGTAATCATAATTGTAATAAACCAAAATTACAACGTACTCGTTCATGTACTTAAATTGTACACAATGTACTACTCTGAAATTATGTCGCCCTTTAGAAATGTACACACTCGGCGATATTATTATTTTTTATTATTATTATTTTCCGTTCGGATAAATTTTGATGTGCTTTCTACTTTGCCAAATAATTGGTGACTTGCTCTTTTTAAAATTTCTTAATTATTTTTAGATTTAGCTTAATAATGAATTCTGAGAAACTTTTTGCAATGTTCATAAATTGTATACATTCTCTCTTCGTTATAAAAGATGAAGTCATGTCTTGCCTAAGCATTTAATTGTAAATCTTAAACCTTTAATTTTTACTCATATGCATATTTTAGTGTAAAGATGCATAGTTCAATTTCCACTGTTAGTTAACTCGGCAGATCATGATAACATCAGATCTGAAAATACGCGGTTTAAGATAAAACTATGGCTTCATCTTCAAATATCTTGTTTATTCATTTAAACATTACCACAGCTAAAAGATTTACTTTATTTTTAACTATTGTGCAAAATAATACAGCCTATTCAACATTTAATAATGATGATGTTAGTAGATTCGGGTATATAAACCCCAATAATTCCTTCCATGTTGATTCTGATTCCAACGACGAGGCTGAGCAGTACCTCTACATTTTAGCAATAAATTACAGTAAAAGAAAGTCTTTATCTTCTCCTTCGAGCCGTGCTCTCTTCAGGAATTTAGTCAGTAAAATCTCCCGATACGTTACAAGAAGAATCGGGGGGAACCTTCAGAGAATTTAATAAGCCTCTCAGAATCCTCCGAGCCACTAAAGAAGAACTCGGAGAGTCGTATAGAAGAAGCTACTGCAAGTAACAGATCCGTTGCTGCCTCCAACCCAGAACCCCCGTCGACCTCGAACCAACCCAGGGCCATAGACGGAGGGGTTAATATATATATATATATGTAGTTTTAACATTTTTTCATGGATTCATTTAAAAAACGTCGGTACTTTCCTGTTATCCCGGACCCCAGACTTTTTGCCAGATTCGTACGCCACTTGCCAGATTGCCAGATTTCATTGCCAATTTTTTTTAAATGTTAACTAACTAACCAAATCTAACCTAACCTAACCTAACCAAGGGTTGGGTTATGTTAGGTTAGGTTACTTACTTAACATTTAAAAAAAAATTGGCAATGAAATTTGGCAATCTGGCAAGTGACGTCCGAATCTGGCAAAAAGTCTGGGGTTCGGGATAACAGGAAAGTACCAAAATGTCTCCTAAAGATCCTAGTGTAGTTTACGTTCCCCAACTTTGACCTAGTGTAGTTCGTGTTCCCTTTTGCGTCAGGGGTACGTAAACTACACTTGCTCCGAATTTCCGGTCGGTCTCTACAAGTAGTCCCCTCTCATAGACTGCACAGGAGATATACTAAGAATTACCATTTCGGAGTGAAACTGACAAGGCCACTCCGAGTTCTGACGCTGGGCCTGGTATTTGGTGGGATTCCTGTCGCAGGAGGGAGGGGATGAAGGGTCATCTCGGACTGGGGAGATGGGCAGAAGGGGCGCTGCTGTAGTAGGGTGTGGGAGTCCACAAGAGGATGGGGTTGGGGTACAGTAGGAACGCGGAGCGAGTGGGGGAGAAAGGGAGGAGACGGGAAAGGGCAAGGGGAACTGTATTAAGGTCTCACGCCGTGCCCAAAACTCGTCGTATGGATTTCCCTTGATGAATGCGCTCCTGCCGAAAGGAAAGAAAAAGCGTCGTTCATGGAAACAAGCAGGAGTAGGCATTCCACGGAATGATGCGGACAGACAGTTGAAGAATGCAGGTGACCGCTACCCTGTGCCAAGTTTGATGCTGTGCTTGCAGTGCGCCCATTGCATGGATGCGTGTGTGAGTACGTACCTGCTTGTTTGCTTGAAGAATGCTTTTAGAGCCTTCCCATAGGAGTGGGGGTAAAAACACACGTAGTTCTTGAGGAAGAGTTCGCTGGTGCAATAGGGCGCGTTGTCAGCGTTCTGCCAAATGATTTTCCGTACAGCGGCCGAAAAGGGACAGTTGAATATATTTGGGCAAGATGTTGACGAAACAATGCACCGTGCAAAGCGAGTCGAACTTACTGCAGCGCCGTGGGGTGAGGGTGGGTGATGTGCTGAGTGTCTGGTGGTGAATTCCGTGAGTCCCTCCACGATCCGTGTGGGAGCGGAGCAAGACCCAATGCCAGTGGTGGCTTTGCCGGGAGGTTGCCGCGCCCATGCTGTTTGGAGGACAGTGGGACTCATGGAGATGCGCTCTTCAATCCGAAAGTTGCAGTGGTTGTACCGCTGCACATGACCGCGGGACAGTCAGGCATTAATTAATAACGTACCGCATAAATCAACGAAAGTAAACGTTATTGCAAGTAGGCCTAGTTAATTTCACTTTGGATTTATGAGTACCGTTTTTAAATGAAAAGTACTCAAATTAAAATTTAATATGCATCAAAACATTGTTTTTTCATTCATAAACCGCCTATATATGTATTTATATATATCAGGTCTTTGTTATAATACAAAATAATGGTTCTAGGACAGTTCATACCAGGACAGCTCATACCAGGACAACTTATACCCAGACAACTCATACCCGGACAACTCATACCTAGGACAACTCATACCTAGGACAACTCATACCTAGGACAACTCATACCTAGGACAACTCATACATAGGACCAGAAAAAAAAATGAAAAATTAATGAAAACATTTATTTTGTAAAATTAAAAATTAAATTTAAACATTTAGAATTCATGCAAGTTATTAATGAAAACATTTTGAAATGAAAACATTTATTTTTAAAATTAATGAAAACATTTTGTAAAATTAAAAATTAAATTTAAACATTTAAAATTCATGCAAGTTATATATATATTATATATATATATATATATATATATATATATGCCCAGTTAGGTTCATTGAATGCCCGGTTAGGTCAACTGAATACCTGGTTGGGTTCATTGAATGCCCAGTTAGGTCAACTGTGCGCCCTTGGCGATTGGTTAGGTTTAGTCGTGATATTTTCGTTAAAACTAACGAAAATATCACGACTAAACCTAACCAATCGTCAAGGGCGTACAGTTGACCTAACCGGGCATTCAAATTTTATCCTATGTAAATAATGGTTCTCTATTTATTATATGTTTGCAATAAATAATAAATTTGTTGTTATTGTATTCTTATCTTATTTTGGTTAATTTGCAGAGTTTAAACTTTCGGGGTGGATATAGATGAAAAGATCAACATTGGGGTGGTAATTGTTGAAGAGAGTATGAGTTGTCTTAGGTATGAGTTGTCCTAGGTATGAGTTGTCCGGGTCTGAGTTGTCCGGTATAAGTTGTCCGGGTATGTGTTGTCCTGGTATGAGCTGTCCGGTCACGCAAAATAATATAGTATCTGAATCTATGTTCAATATTAAGTGTAAATAAATAAATTAATCAATTTGGAATTTGCTCAGGGCGCAATAATGCTTACCAACGGCTCTGTTTGTTCAGGATGAGAGCTTGCCAATACCATGAACACTGTCATCATGTCCGAAGGTTTTTTTTAGTTTTTACAAGATCATTTTTTTATTAACTTCATTGTTAATATAATTTTATATCCCCTTCTTGAATTTATATGATATTTAATTATTCATTTATGTTTCCTTAGTAATATGTAAACTAGAGTGATGAACGGAAATAATTATGTTCTAAAGACATTTGGCAATGAATCAACCAATCGGCGCTAAACCCGAGATTCATTCATAAACTGTTACAACCGTTTGTAGTACACACAACAAATATATGCCAGGTGTCGCCATCTGTTCTCAAGAGTGCCCTTAGAATAATGAGCGCAACTGTACAATGATGGGGCAACGTTTATTCTTGATATTAATGTTGTCTAATTCCCGACTTATTTTCTATTCGTAGCACTTGAAAAACATCGAAGTTTTCTCATGGTCACGCGTGTTGCTCCGATAAAGTTCCCTTGATTTCTACCTGAGAATCCCAATTAAAAAGGATTTCTCCGCTTCATCAGCAAGTAAGTCAAACCTATTTTTTATGGTAATGCGTTCTGAATCCTCGTATTTTGATTTCGAAGTTCTTTTATTTTTGACCACTTTGAATTCTTGTTCCTTCGTCCTACTTTCCAGAATATTCACTGTATTTTCCAAACGGGCCACGTTTTATTGTAAAGGTTTAACCTTAGAGTTTATATCTGATGATGGGTTTGATGAATTTGTTTCGTTCTCCCTCCTCATCTTGCGCGGAATATTCTCCTATACAAGCGTCGTTCTTTACGTTAATTATACTGCGTGTTTGCAGTTAAAATGTATATAATGTACGGCATGCGGGAGGTGCCCCCTTGGGGCATTGGTTTCTGCGCGTATGTAGGAGAATTACGGCATTTGATCGCGTGAGGCGTATGGTGTAATGGTTATCATATCTGACCGGCAATCGGAAGATCCCGGGTTCGATTCCCGGGTGGTTACCTCATTTTTTCATTTGTTTCGTTCTCCCTCCTCATCTTGCGCGGAATATTCTCCTATACAAGCGTCGTTCTTTACTTTAATTATACTGCGTGTTTGCAGTTAAAATATATATATATATATATATATATATATATATATATATATATATATATATATATGATGAATAAAACCACGAAGGAAAAAAGAAACACAAAGGGGTGCTCAAGCGCTTTCGTCTAATGACATCCTCAGGAACACTGGAGTGAAAGGACAGATCAAGGCAATATATAGGTTACAAAAATAAACATACATACATACATATTCACATATATATACATATATATATATATATATATATATATACATATATACATATATAGTAAGCATAGAAAAAAAATTGTGGGAGGAGCCAACATTTATATGGTCACAGAAGAATAAAGAAATAAAAATAAATATATATATAAATTGAGAAAAAATTAATTACAAAATAGTGCCTTAGTGATATATATGTCACAGCCTAAATAATCATAAAGAAATAAACAGGCAAATAAAAAAAAACCATAAATATACATACATACATATATATATAATATATATACATATATATATATATATATAGTGCCCGCGAAAAGTATCCGATCACTCAAGAAAATACAATATTTTCCCTTGATATTCAGAGACACATAATTCACTTTCTATTTGTTCTAGCGACATCTGGTAACTTTGAAGTTGCTCGCTGATATGAGAGCTATCCAACGCATTCTCAAATTAGTGTTCTGGTAGCCTTCGTTGCGGGTGGCTGTGTCTCAAAGTTGTCAGATTTCACTGTTTGTGTAAATTTATTGATATTTTGTTATTTTTTACAGAAAGTGGTGTAAATAAATTTATATATAATGTGTGCTAAAAAACAACTTAAGAGTGATTGTCTTGGTGCTATTGTTGCTTTGCATACATGTGGGAAATCACAGAGACAGATAGCTAAGGAATTAAACATATCCCAAAGTACCGTTAATTTATGGGTTTCACGGGCTAAGAACAATGCCGGCCTAACCACGCCAGTCCCTAAAAAACGATCTGGCAGACCGAGAAAACAAATTCACGAACAGACAAACTTATGAAACGTTTAGTATTGAAAAACCCAACAATAACTGCGAAAGAAATAAAATTTAATATGAATAATTTGTTATCTGGTGTTTCTGAACGAACTATCCAGGAGCGGCTCCAAAAGAACTCGGATTACCATCTCGCCATGCTGCTAAGAAACCGTTCATTAATGAAAAAATGCGTAAAAAACGTGTCGCATTTTGTAAAAAATATATTCATTGGACTGTTGATGACTGGAAGAAGGTTTTATTTAGTGATGAGTCGACATTTTTGACATTCAGAAGTTGTCCAAAAAAGGTTCGCCGGCCCATTGGCTCAAATAGGATGGACCCTAAATACACCCTAAAGACAATGAAACACCCTCCAAGTGTGATGGTTTGGGGTTGTTTCGGTTACTATGGGCGTGGAAACCTATATTTTCTTCCGAAGAACACAACTATGAATGGTGCACGGTATTTAGCAATGCTACAGGATAAACTTCCAATGGCAATGGCAATCCAAAGGACAAAAACATACATGCATGATGGTGCACCATGTCACAGGGCCAAAATAGTGACAAAATGGATTACTGACAATAAATTTGATATTTTGGATTAGCCTGGTAATAGTCCAGATCTCAATCCGATAGAAAATATGTGGCTAATAATAAAAAATAAGGTTGAATGCCACGACACTGGCTCAGTCGAAAAATTACAAGAAGCCATCAAAAAGGTATGGTGCAAGGAAATATCAGTGGAAGTTTGTCAAAACTTGATTAAATCCATGCCAAAACGTCTAGAACAAGTCATCCAAACCAAAGGACAGATGACAAAATACTAATATAAGGTTAGTATACATTTAAACATTGTTTTTTATGTAAAAAATACAAATTTCCAGGGTGATCGGATACTTTTCGCGGGCACTGTAAAGACACTTTTAGCACTTTGGCCGACCTTCAATATAAATTCAAATGGCTTTTTTATGGAACAGGTCACAAAAGAATAAAGAAATAAAAATAAATATAAATATTGTAAGTGGAGTCTACCAATTCAAGCTCAAGAGGGAAGTTTTACAATCGATTTAATAGATGCTGCCAAATTGATATATATGTCAAAAAAATAAAGAAATAAACCAAAAAAAAAAAAAAAAAAAATTAATTATTAAAAAAAAAAAAAATAATAATAAATTGAAAGATAAATTTTAAGAGAGGCACACCAATTTATAAGGGAACAATTACCACATATGCATATTATAGTCACAAACGAATAAAAAAGTACAAGTAAATATAAATTGGAAAACAAAATGATGCCTAGATGATATATAAAGAACAATAAAATATATATACAACATATATACGGTATATATACGAAATATAAACGCAATATATACAGAATATATATATATATATATATATATGCATAAGGGAAAAAAATTACCAAATTTGTTTTTATAATTATTGTCTGAGAAAACGGTAGGTCGCAAAAGAATAAAGAAATAAAAATAAATATAAATTGAAAAAATTACAAATAATACACGTACACATGTATACCCACATAACCAAATATATATATACATATACACACATATATACAAACACACACACACACACACACACATATATATATATATATATATACAAGCTTGACCTTCACGAAATGAGAAATCATCCCGCAGAACCTTTGTGAGGTTGTAAGGTAAGGTAAGGTACATACACATATACATATATATATATATATATATATATATATATATATATATATATTTAACTGCATACATACATACATACATACATATACACACATACATACATACATATACACACATATACATACAAACACATTTAACTGCAATGACCACACACATACTCACATACACATACATACATACACATACACGCATACAGCAAAAAATTGAAAAATAAAATTGTAAGGGAAACAACAGACAAAAACAAATTTTTTACCAAAGATTTAACAACCTGCCCTTTTTGTTTAAATCCATTCTGAAGGAATTCAGAGCAACGGGATCAAGTTGAAACAGACCTTTACTCATGTTAAGGTTATTTGTAAGTTGAATTATAGCCGACTCAAGAATATTTCTATTAACAATGTTGCTAGAGTGAAACAAAACAGAAACATTATTCCAATCAATACAATGGGATAACTCTGACAAATGGACAAAAAGGGCACTGGACAACTGTCCCGTTCTAACGGAATATTGATGCTGTTTTACACGCGTTTGCAAATCCTTTCCCGTCTGACCTATGTAAAAGGAATCACATTGCTTACACCCAATTTTATAGATAATGCCTAAATTATTGGTAGGGCTATTTTTTACTATGATGTTTTTCACAATATTGTTATATGAAAAAACTACACTGATATCCAAAAGTTTAAGTACATTAGCAATGCCTAAGAAGCCCGGGAAAAATGGAAGTACTAAAATATTCTTTGACAAGGTGCGAGTGTTATTATTCACACGATAGAAGGTTCGTTTAGCCTTATTAAGACAAGATTCCATGAACGCAGATGGGTAACACAACTCACTTCCAATACCGTTGATATTTTCCAATTCGGCATCGATGGACATGACACCCCTATTAAAAAGGCCATATTTTCCTCAATGTTTCTCCGCGCTCTTAGGATCGCCAGTCCGGAATACATCGATGCCGAATTGGAAAATATCAACGGTATTGGAAGTGAGTTGTGTTACCCATCTGCGTTCATGGAATCTTGTCTTAATAAGGCTAAACGAACCTTCTATCGTGTGAATAATAACACTCGCACCTTGTCAAAGAATATTTTAGTACTTCCATTTTTCCCGGGCTTCTTAGGCATTGCTAATGTACTTAAACTTTTGGATATCAGTGTAGTTTTTTCATATAACAATATTGTGAAAAACATCATAGTAAAAAATAGCCCTACCAATAATTTAGGCATTATCTATAAAATTGGGTGTAAGCAATGTGATTCCTTTTACATAGGTCAGACGGGAAAGGATTTGCAAACGCGTGTAAAACAGCATCAATATTCCGTTAGAACGGGACAGTTGTCCAGTGCCCTTTTTGTCCATTTGTCAGAGTTATCCCATTGTATTGATTGGAATAATGTTTCTGTTTTGTTTCACTCTAGCAACATTGTTAATAGAAATATTCTTGAGTCGGCTATAATTC
Source organism: Bathynomus jamesi (assembly GCA_023014485.1). NCBI lineage: Eukaryota > Metazoa > Arthropoda > Malacostraca > Isopoda > Cirolanidae > Bathynomus > Bathynomus jamesi. Next base: position 22,206 of record JAJOZX010008974.1, on the reverse strand, counting down.
AACTTACAAATAACCTTAACATGAGTAAAGGTCTGTTTCAACTTGATCCCGTTGCTCTGAATTCCTTCAGAATGGATTTAAACAAAAAGGGCAGGTTGTTAAATCTTTGGTAAAAAATTTGTTTTTGTCTGTTGTTTCCCTTACAATTTTATTTTTCAATTTTTTGCTGTATGCGTGTATGTGTATGTATGTATGTGTATGTGAGTATGTGTGTGGTCATTGCAGTTAAATGTGTTTGTATGTATATGTGTGTATATGTATGTATGTATGTGTGTATATGTATGTATGTATGTATGTATGCAGTTAAATATATATATATATATATATATATATATATATATATATATATATATATATATGTATATGTGTATGTACCTTACCTTACCTTACAACCTCACAAAGGTTCTGCGGGATGATTTCTCATTTCGTGAAGGTCAAGCTTGTATATATATATATATATATATATGTGTGTGTGTGTGTGTGTGTGTTTGTATATATGTGTGTATATGTATATATATATTTGGTTATGTGGGTATACATGTGTACGTGTATTATTTGTAATTTTTTCAATTTATATTTATTTTTATTTCTTTATTCTTTTGCGACCTACCGTTTTCTCAGACAATAATTATAAAAACAAATTTGGTAATTTTTTTCCCTTATGCATATATATATATATATATATATATTCTGTATATATTGCGTTTATATTTCGTATATATACCGTATATATGTTGTATATATATTTTATTGTTCTTTATATATCATCTAGGCATCATTTTGTTTTCCAATTTATATTTACTTGTACTTTTTTATTCGTTTGTGACTATAATATGCATATGTGGTAATTGTTCCCTTATAAATTGGTGTGCCTCTCTTAAAATTTATCTTTCAATTTATTATTATTATTTTTTATTTTTTTAATAATTAATTTTTTTTTTTTTTTTTTGGTTTATTTCTTTATTTTTTTGACATATATATCAATTTGGCAGCATCTATTAAATCGATTGTAAAACTTCCCTCTTGAGCTTGAATTGGTAGACTCCACTTACAATATTTATATTTATTTTTATTTCTTTATTCTTTTGTGACCTGTTCCATAAAAAAGCCATTTGAATTTATATTGAAGGTCGGCCAAAGTGCTAAAAGTGTCTTTATATATATATATATATATATATATGTATATATATATATATATATATGTATGTATGTATATTTATGGTTTTTTTTTATTTGCCTGTTTATTTCTTTATGATTATTTAGGCTGTGACATATATATCACTAAGGCACTATTTTGTAATTAATTTTTTCTCAATTTATATATATATTTATTTTTATTTCTTTATTCTTCTGTGACCATATAAATGTTGGCTCCTCCACAATTTTTTTCTATGCTTACTATATATATGTATATATGTATATATATATATATATATATATATATGTATATATATGTGAATATGTATGTATGTATGTTTATTTTTGTAACCTATATATTGCCTTGATCTGTCCTTTCACTCCAGTGTTCCTGAGGATGTCATTAGACGAAAGCGCTTGAGCACCCCTTTGTGTTTCTTTTTTCCTTCGTGGTTTTATTCATCATAAATACTTTTCACGTGTCACTTTCGTGAAATAATTTTTCATATATATATATATATATATGTAAACTAGAACACCGTATAACTTTTAAAATAATAATTTCTCCAAAAAAAGACTTACATTTTTGAAATCAGCGTAAAAATCTACATTAAATATCTTATTTTCCAAAAAACAGGAAACAGTCCAAATTTCGGAAAAGGCACTGAGGGAGAAATGGTGAATGCAGGAAATAAACACACACAAGCGAAAAGCACGTGTTACAGATCGGAAACGGAAATGGAGCGCTTTATGACCCGAATATGCAAATTTTACTGATTTAACTCGGCCGAAAAATGGAATCTGTTGCGACCGTTATAAACAATGTAAAATTATGTCACGTTAACTTTAAGACAGCAACTTGGCCGAAGAATAGAATTTCACTGATGTAACTCCTTCGAGAACTAGAACCTGTAGCGACCGTTAGTAAACAATGCAAAATATAATTATACTTATCTCAAGTTCTTAAATAACATAAATCTTGTTAAATTAAAACTACAGTACTTACCGTTTCACACAACTATCGAAAAAGTATTGGAGAGGAAGAGACCACACAATACGTCCGCCTCCGATAAAGTCTGATCAGTCAATGAAGTTTCTCATTGACTGCTTAGAGAGAGAGAGAGAGAGAGAGAAGTGAGAGAGAGAGAGAATAACCTTATAAGATACTCAGTCAGTCCTTTGGTTTAGCTGAAGGAGCTGGATTCTGGAATGGATTCTGGAATGGAACTTGTAGGTTCATGTGTGATTATGAAGTGAGATATATTCTCTCTCTCTCTCTCTCTCTCTCTCTCTCTCTCTCTCTTTTGTAGGTCTGGCCAGTTGGAGGTACGCTCTGGACCAGTGCTCCTTTATGTTTGTTTAAAAATCTCTTTCTACACTTAGTCCCCCCTCACTTTAGAGAGATTCCTCTCGTTGTTTTGTGCCCCACATCGGGGCAACCATCGAGCAACTCATTTTTTATCACTTGCCTCATAAACACCTCTGAGTGGGATCCTCTTCAATTCGCGTAGTGGCAACAACGGATGATCACCCACGAAACACTTTCATCTTCCATAAGGGACAATTACACGGGAATAGATACAGGGACTCTCCACTGGCATTCCCCGCCGAAAAGAGATTTTCTCTGGTCTCGTAGTGGCACAACACCGTGAAGTATGAACAACTCACTATGCCACTTGCCGCATAAACACCTTTCACAGCGGGAGACCCAAGTTGAATACTTGCGACATTCAAAGAGTTTGCAGACAAATACACATGACAGACGCCCAATTACAGAAAACATGCTCAGACATTCGCCTATCAGTAAAGTATAAAGCTTGGTGGGCGGGGCTGCGTTGAATGAGTGGTCCGGTTTCACAATTCTTTCCGTAAGTCTTTGTAAATTGTGAAAGTGCAGTATTTGTTTTATCAATAAAGGTTATTGAATTAAAAAATTCAATAAGTGCTTTATGGAACTGCATAGTATTATCTGGGTAATCGGACGCAATAGTGCGGTCAAGAAATTTCGAAACTACGATCGATCGAAATCTCGAAGTCTCGAAATTCCGATCACGTGAAATTCAACCAGACACGGCGTGACTCACTCCGCTCCAGTGCGACCAGCCATTTCAGTTCCGTTCTGAACTTCAGTTCAGAGTGTGCGTTGTCTCCCATTCATTCGTAATGGAAATTTTTATATTTTTGCTCGCTGTGATTTTGCTAGCTGTGATTTTGACCTCTGCGGTTACAATGACATATGTTATTTGAAATGGGTGAGATCAGATTTATGATGGTGTTGTATCCACATGTTTAAGCGATTCCCAGGGGTAATTATCAGGGGAAGAGGGAAATTGTTAATCGTATATCTGCGTTCGGCTGACCTGTACGAAATCCACACAGAGAAGCCAGTTCAGTCTTCATATGTCATCTCAAAGTCTACAAGAACCCTCAGGTATGTTGAATATAAATTAACATTATGTAACATTGCATTGTTTTAATTTACTATACATATTTATTTTATCATAAAAGCTTTTGGGGCTAGTTCCGTATTGCCCCCACACAAAATATGATTTTATTGAACATTAGGATTCTAAATTATTTTGATACAAAATATTAAAAGTTCAAAAGGGTCTAAATTGTTGATTGTAGCATGACGGCGAAACAAAAATTCGCCATAAAACCATATAAAACCCTATACCGATCAATTTGTGATGCGTGATCTTTACGGGGGCTCCGCCCCCGTATCCCGAGACCTAAATTACACAAATGATAATGTAATAACATGTGCCCACCTTGCCTGGGTAACCGGAGCCATAAGGACTAATGTAAAGGATAAAAAAGTTAAGTGCAACCATGGTTGTTTTTTATTAACAAAAAGCACCAATGTTTTAATCGTATATATATACGGAACTATTTTTTAATAAAAAAATGTGGGGGGCAATACGGAACTGTAGCCAAGCTTTTTCTCTCTGATACATCATTGTTTTATCAACAGCATTCCATAAGTTCGGTCGGTATTCAAACACACAGTTCGGTACGGTAGCGGTCATAGTACATATTATGCTTCCTACAATTTACAAAGGTTATTTATGTAAAATGATGGTTACAAATATATTAATGTATCTTATATTGACTGGGTATTATGCTGAATTAGTTATTTAGGGCTTATTTTAGTCCTTTTGAAGGTTGTTTATGAACTTATTTATGACCATACATACATATTCCGATGACCGGATCCGACAGTTACGAAGATTGAAATTCTCACGAGTTCCGGACTGCGCAACCGCCCCATTATTTCGAAAATTCGAGACCTCACTGTGTATGATAAATCTTCGGTGCGGTGGCTTTGTCAGGCTACGGAGAAATAATGCACGACGAAATGATGACTTCTTGTAAAACATCTATAAATTAAAGCGAAATGGACGATGCCTGTCTGTCTGTCTGTCTGTCCCGAACTTTCTCAGCTCTCGCTGGACGGATCCCGCACAAACTTAGCAGGCTTACGATATATGACCCTGCGCGTAACATTGGCTGTCAAAATTTCGATACACTATCACATAACGTGGATCTTTTAGGTTTGACGGCCTGTAATATTTTTTAACATTACTTGTTTTTTATTGTCCAGTTTTAATCGAGAATTTAAAAAATAACTCATATTTTAGAGAAACAAATAGTGAGACAGTTATAGGCAATTTAACAAATTTAAAATATATATTTTTAAAACGTATTGGGATCTTTTTGGTTTGACGGCCGGCGGAATAAAACGAGTCATGGCTACGGGACCATCAAATTCTAGACTCTACCAATTGGTTAGATTAACAGAATGCCCGGTTAGGTCAACTCTACGCCCTTGACGATTGGTTAGGATAAATCATGATATTTTCGTTAATTTACTCTCAAAACAAACGAAAATATCATGACTTAACCTAACCAATCGTCATGAGCGTACAGTTGACATAAAACTTTCAGAGATTTTGGAATCTTAAAGCGTATATAATATTCACTAAACTAAAATGTATAACTGCCTCACTATTTGTTTCTCTAAAACATGAATGTTGTTTATGAAATCCTCGATTAAAACTGGACAATAGAAAACGAGTAATGTTAAAAAATATTACAGGCCGTCAAACCAGAAAAGATCCATGGAATGTCCGGTTCGGTCAACTGTACGCCCTTGACGAATGGTTAGGTTAAGTCGTGATATTTTCGTTAAAACTAACGAAAATATCACGCAGACATGTCACCTCTCACGGATTTTCCGTGAAACTCACGTATTTTGTCTTAAACTCCCTTATGTGGGATATGTTTCCAGTTATAAAAACCAGGCACAGGCAAAATCAGGCAAAATCTGAAGGATTTTCATACTTCAAGGTTGATGTCTCTGATCACGACTTAACCTAACCAATAGTCAAGGGCGTACAGTTAGCCTAACCTTGTATGCAATTAACCTAACCTGGCATTCAATTCAGTTATCTGTAATATTCTAACTGTTTTTCTTAAAAATTTCCGGGAAATACAGGGTACCCCAGCTAGTAAAAAATAAATAAAAAATCCCTTCAAAACAGGTATGGCGTAGATCAGATTATTAGGTTAGTATTCATGCTAGCCTTTATTTTTCGCTGTCATCTAATACGTAACTGGGCACACGAGATAAGGGTACGCATTTTGTGAATGAACTCTGAAGCTATTTTTTCATTATACTTTTTCCTACTTTCCTACAAATCTTCTTTCACCACTATTTTCTGTCAGCATTGGCTGGTGGGGGATGAAGAGAGCCTTGTCTCTTCTATATTTTATTATCACTACTATTCCTGTGTGAAAGTTTTACATGCCAATAAGTGTAAGCATGGTATAAGTTTTCAGTGTTCTTTTTTTGATCGCTAATTTCTCTTGGAGAAGACAGGACTCAATAACTTTTTTTATTCTTGGCCGGAATTCATCTATGGCTCGATTTACTTGTTCCTGTGGAAGTTCTTCCCATTTTTGAGTGATGATCTCGCGTAAATGAGCGACATCTTTTTTCCTAGTCCTGTAGACTCGCTCTGCTAAGTTCTCCCATATTCCGGCCAAGAATAAATAAAGTTATTGAAATGGAAGGAAAGCATTTTGAACAATTTTTTAAATAATTTCAGATAAATTTTACGTTAAAAATTACTTGTACAAAAAAAATATTAAAAAGGTTAATAATTTTTGCATGTTAAGTAGAAAAATCATACTCTTTCGTTAGATGTTGATAGAATTTGAATTTTTTGATATTTTAGTCTGAAAACTTGTTTGCATATAGATAAATACATATGTTTTATTGTATAGAAGTTTTATTAAAATTAAATGACAAACGTCGATTTATAGCCTTTTTAAAATGTACCCTTTTTTTATGGCACACCCGTTGTATGTATTTCCTTCTAAGCCAAATGTTGCTGCTAGCTGATCTTCATTATACGTTGAGTCGAGATAGATAGATAGATAGATAGATCTCGCTCTCTCTCTTTTCCATAATATGCATACACTGTACGATGCAAGTAGGGCAACAGATATAGTGTATCTCGACTTTCAAAAAGCCTTTGACAAAGTCCCTCACGCTAGATTGATAGCTAAAGTCAAAGGACTAGGAATCACCGGGCTCGTTTCCAACTGGATTGAGGATTGGTTAAAAGATAGAAAGCAGAGAGTGGTAATAAATGGAGTGGCTTCGGAGTGGGCGCCCGTCACCAGTGGTGTCCCACAGGGTTCCGTTCTGGGTCCTTTACTTTTTATCATCTATATTAACGATATAGACGTCAGGCTTCTAAGTGCAATCTCCAAATTTGCAGACGATACGAAATTAGGAAGTAGTGTAGGTACTGAGCGTGACCGGACAGCTCATACCAGGACAACACATACCCGGACAACTTATACCGGACAACTCAGACCCGGACAACTCATACCTAGGACAACTCATACCTAGGACAACTCATACTCTCTTCAACAATTACCACCCCAATGTTGATCTTTTCATCTATATCCACCCCGAAAGTTTAAACTCTGCAAATTAACCAAAATAAGATAAGAAAACAATAACAACAAATTTATTATTTATTGCAAACGGTAATTATGTATTTTATCCCACTCAGTCATTTTACACACCAAAATACATTTTTCTAGTAGTATTTGATGTGATTTGTTCAAATATGACCTCCATTTCCGTCGGAAATGAGATCCAACAAAGTTATAGTACTTTGAAATTTGGCTCATTTTCAAGGGAAATGGAAGTCAAAATCTAAGCAAAACACATCAAATATTACTAGGAAAATGTATTTTGGTATTAATTAACCTAACCTAACCTTACCTAACCTAACCTTACCTAACCTAACCTAACCGTGGCTAAACGAGCCTAACCCTGGCTAAACGATCCTAACCCTGGTTAAACGAGCTCTCGTCTGTATCCACCACCTAATCCATAATAAGGTAATACTCTAGGCTCGTTTAGCCAGGGTTAGGCTCGTTTAGCCAGGGGCAGGATCGTTTAGCCAGGGTTAGGCTCGTTTAGCCACGGTTAGGTTAGGTAAGGTTAGGTTAGGTTAATTAATACCAAAATACATTTTTCTAGTAATATTTGATGTGTTTTGCTTAGATTTTGACTTCCATTTCCCTTGAAAATGAGCCAAACTTCAAAGTACTATAACTTTGTTGGATCTCATTTCCGACGGAAATGGAGGTCATATTTGAACAAATCACATCAAATACTACTAGAAAAATGTATTTTGGTGTGTAAAATGACTGAGTGGGATAAAATACATAATAACCATTGCAAACATATAATAAATAGAGAACCATTATTTACATAGGATAAAATTTGAATGCCCCGTTAGGTCAAATGTACGCCCTTGACGATTGGTTAGGTTTAGTCGTGATATTTTCGTTAGTTTTAACGAAAATATCACGACTAAACCTAACCAATCGTCAAGGGCGTACAGTTGACCTAACTGGGCATTCAATGAACCCAACGGGTATTCAGTTGACCTAACCGGGCATTCAATGAACCTAACTGGGCATATATATATATATATATATATATATATATATATATATATATATATATATATATAACTTGCATGAATTTTAAATGTTTAAATGTAATTTTTAATTTTACAAAATAAATGTTTTCATTAATTTTAAAAATAAATGTTTTCATTTCAAAATGTTTTCATTAATAACTTGCATGAACTCTAAATGTTTAAATTTAATTTTTAATTTTACAAAATAAATATTTTCATTAATTTTTCATTTTTTTTTCTGGTCCTATCTATGAGTTGTCCTAGGTATGAGTTGTCCTAGGTATGAGTTGTCCTAGGTATGAGTTGTCCGGGTATGATTTGTCTGGGTATAAGTTGTCCTGGTATGAGCTGTCCTGGTATGAACTGTCCTAGAACCGTGTCTAACATCTTCCCTAGGGGCCCAGACCATTTGTTGTTGCTCAATGTCTTGCTATCCAGTGCAGTCACCAGGTGTCTGAGACTCAGCTCCCCAGTGTGCAAGTCACAGACAATCCACACCAACTTCCTGCTAAGCTTGGCCTCCACATAATGCATCACTCCTCCCTCTCAGCCAGTATTCACATTAGTACTGTCACCTCCTATGGCCAAAAGGGTCTGGTCTTCTCCTCTCTCTCTTAGCCAGTTCACCAGATGATCAGCAATGACCTCAGCATGACTTCTCTCCTCTGCAGCTTCCTCTGGTACAAAATGCCACAAATATTTCCCACTGGTTCATTGCACACTGTGTAGTGTTCTTCCTTAATGAGGCCAGGAAACTGCCTGTCACTGCCCTCAGCTTCCATCATCACTTTGGTGTCATCTCTTTTCGCATCAAAGAAGATACAGGTGATGCCATTTTCCCTAATCTTTTCATCAAACTTCTTGACCAGCTCCTTAGTCAGTCTCTCCTGAGCCCTCCCTCACCTTGTTGTGGTCAATCACTAGTGCTGTGTCAAACTCTGTGATAAGACCAGCATCAATCCAGGCAGCAGTTGCAATCTCTGCAGTCTCTCTCAGCCCAGTGTGATGTCTCAAGCTAGCCAGATCTATGTTGGTGATAACTTCAGTGTTGTATTTCTTCTTCTTAGCCACAGGCAAGGAAGAAGTTGTCGCAGCCTCTGGTATGAAGTCTTCGTCCTCCTCTCTCCTCCCTGCCTCCTCCAGTATATCACCAGTCTCCTCCAATTCCATCTCCAGCAGTGACTCCTCCCTCAACCCCTCTTCTTTCTTGGCTGACTCCTCTGCCTTCCTCCTTCTCTTCTTATCGGTCTTCCTTCTCTGCTCCTGTCTCTGCAGCACTGCTTCCCGTCTCCTGGTCTCAGGGTGATCAGCTAGACCCATCTGGTGTGGCCCCACACTTCCCACCTTTTCTCTCTGACCTTTAATGAAGGCAAGCTCCTGCACTGGTATCTTCTGCTCGCTCCTGCAGCTCCAGTCATTGTGAACCTCACAGTTGCAGACAGGGTTGCACCCAAGCTCACTGCAGCTCCTGATCACAGAATGACAGGTCAGGATGTCCACCAATTTGTCCAGTTTCATCATGAACCTATCTTTGACCTCTAGCTTCACATTGCCAATGGACACCTTCACTGCCTCATCCCACAGTGCCTTCACTTTAGCCCTGATCCTGACCTCAGTGTTGATTACAGGTCCTGTGAATAGAGCGTTGGCCTTTCTCCACTGAGCCAGTAGCCCTGGAACAATGCCGTTGTTAATCAGGTCATTAACTGGGTAATTCCTCCTGTCTTTCTCACTCATCTCTCTCCTCAACAAACCATCCATCAGCAGATCTTTGACTGTGGGCAGCTCAGCAGGGTGGAAGTTCCCTCCCAGTCCCCGCCAAATGACTTAGGTGACAACTTGATTTGCTTCTGGTTCTGATTTCTTTCTGACTCATCCTGTGGACCTGTGAGCAAAAGAAATGTCATTGAAATTTGGATAGGCCTACTGATTATGATTACATAAAATTAAGTTAATTGAAATTCTTAATATCTTCCTATAAGCTCAGATAAAAGGTTGTGTTGTTATTGGTACAAGACTTAATTATTCAAAGTAATGACAATTTCATATATATATCATATCAAAATATACAGAAAGTTTGGGTCACACATAACATTTCGAATAATTTGAATTACACAATATTTACATTACGAAGTAATCAAAATTGTCAAAAAAGGAGGGAAAACACATGCATTCACAATCAAAACTCCAGCATTTGTGACTATGTGAAACTTAGAAACCATACTGCACACCAAAAATAACCAAAGTTGACTACACACATCAATGGCACATTGATATACGATGCTACAGTCATATTTAGGTTATATTTCAAACCTTTATGGTCAAATATAAGTAGGTAAATGGCTTTTTTAAACAACACTAAATATATTTCTAAGTTTGCTAGATAATATGACATCATTTGAGCAGTAGTAGTTTTTGAATTGTTGATTTTCCTAAAATTGACACACCCTAACACTCCATACACCAGTGATACACTTCTTTTTATGGAAACCGAGTTATTTCTATTATTATAGTCAGCATTAAAAATTTTATGTGATGTGCCAATTATAAAATTACGGTACATTCTTAGATAGAATAGTTAGGAAAGCCACTCAAGTGATCATTCCATAGATTGAGATCGGTTAAGCAAACCAAATTAAAATACTAAATTAACAGTACCTTCACATATGAGCGATTCAGACGGTGCGCTTTCTGACATTGAAAATTCCCCTACACCCATTTTTCTACCAATCCCGTGACCTTCAAACATATTTCCAAACACGCAAACTTCTTCAGATCAAGCACAAGCCAAAACATCTCAAACAGCTCCCCCAGCATACATCAATTTAGGTAGACTTGTAAACCTTCCCCATACTGTCCTTCCCCATACTGTCCTAATTTTTTTACGCGCGTTGAACCGCGCGTAAGACCTTGGATTGATTCTCGAGAACAGCATTTCTTGCGCGAAAACATCACAGATGATGACATAAAGATTAGGGAAGCTAAAAGGTTTGTTGACCCTAAAGAAGGGAATGCCCATGATACAGTTACATATGTCCCATCAATTAGCGAAGATACAATTTGGGACAATTTTAAAACAACACTTTAGAATTTTACGAAGAAATACTCGCACAATCTTTGACCACATTAGAAGCTGTCTTTCAAGCTAAATGGAAGAAAGTAGAACACGAAGATTTAAATAATTTTATTACACGAACACATAAACTCAGGAGAAGCCCTCCGAGCCGCAGAAAACACATGCAACATTACATTCACTTCACAGCAAAGAAACCTAATAGTAGCAGCCATGGGCGTTGATTGCGGGGGGGAACCGGGGGACGACCTACCAGTTGTTCCTCTCCCCACTTTCGTGGATGAATTGCTATAAATGCTAACTATTAATGGCACCTAATAAGACGCTATATGTCGTATTATATGCATATGCAAATGTAATAGCAATATTATAAATTATTGTCATGAACACCAGTGTATATTTATCATGGAATTTAGCAGTCAATTTGCATTTTAATAATTGCACATAGCATTTGTGTGTTCTTGGTCATTAAGTACGCGAAATGGAAATATGTAAAATAAACAGTTTTGTTACGTATCATTTTCAATATCAAAGTGTAATCAAAGAGCAGTTTATTTGTTTTATATTTCACGAACATATTTTGTTATCAGTTTATGTTCATTGAACTCTGTTGTCTACAGGTAATAAAAGATTTATTTCGGTTAAACATATGTGTGATATTATGTTACATGAAAGGTTAAATATTATAAATAGTTTGGATTGCGTTTCTTATTTCTGCTAAAAAAGTGTTTAAATAAAGAAAGACATAAAATGATTAAATGCAATTGAGTTTTTTTCAACATGCTGAGAAAAATACATAAAATGGGTAAATGGTAAATCACGACATTGATATATTACACGCAACAGCTACTCAGAGTATTGTTTGATTCGCTGTTTGAAGGCGAAGTGTTCCCCCTACTATTTTAGAGCAATCGACGCCCCTGGTAGGAGCATCCATTTATCAAAACCTACCCGTCGCACCTAAAATGAAATTTCAAGAGTGTCTAAATATTGCCAAACCAGTAAGCGAAGCCATAAATAAAACAAGGGAACAATACCCAGATTTAGCGAGCCAGAACTACCGGAAGGGTAGAGAGACCCCCATACACTACATCCACGAACAACAACAACAACATAAATCTGGGCCGATGCAGGGAACACCACCTCAGAAAGAAGCTCCACAAATCCAGAATGCACGCACTCCTCCTTAGTGTTTTAATTGTGATAGTTTTGGGCACATGATGAATCAATACAGTTATCCCTCTTATTGCTCCCATTGTCATGAACATGATCATCGCCGTGGCGACCGACAAAAATGTGCTGACAAAGCCCCTGCAGGGTACAGGCCCCACTTCCAGAAATCAAATAACCAACGCTCCCAAAAGCCTCTAATTCTCAGAAACCAGTTAATTCTCAGCCTCAACAGAACCACTAACCAAGTAGATCACGACCACAAGGTGAACCACACTATTACCCGATGTCGAAACCCCAATATAATCAGCAAGGTCGGATGGTCCGGTACGTAGAAGTGCCCGTTGAAGAATCAGTTTCTCCATAGTACACTTTGCAAGAGACCCTTCACTGTATGATGATCCATTAACATATGACTCAGGTCCTCCCATAGAAGTCAGTTCAAGTTCTGTTTAAGATCCCGCTTTGGAGGCAGTAGTTCAGCCTCCTCCCTCCTAAACAGCAGTAATAAACCCACACACACCATAAACTACCCATCAGGATTATTGCTGCGAATCTACTAGATTTAATAATAAATTGCAGCACAGATAACCAAGATTTAACCGCTCTCCTAGATAGAGGAGCTCATGTAACATTAATCAAGAAACAATATGCAGATGAGTTACAAGAGAGTACATATTATAAATATGAAATTAAAGCACCATCCCGCCAAATCAGAGGGGTTGCAGGCACACCTATACCTGCATATGGAGAAATCGAATTATATTTGGAAGTTGGTAATGTGGTATATCCCGCAAAATGTTGTATTGTGGACGCAGTAGCCACCTTTCAGACCGATATCTTACTAGGTATGAATTTCTTCAACCATAATCAATGGGAAATTTACCCAGCCGGAAAATTAATCAAGTGTAGAAATAGGACACACCCTCTCCATGAAAATAATAGACAGGTGCTGCACGTTCAGACTAATGTAGACATGTCAACTCTCACGGATTTTCAGTGAGACCCAAGGATTTTAAATCTGAAACTCCTTTATATGGGATATGTTTCCAGATATCAAAATCAGGCACAGGCGAAATCTGGCAAAATTTGACGGATTTTCGTACTTCAAGGTTGACGTCTCTGCTAATGCTAACAGAATCAGTTTAGTTCGGATTTCCGAAAGAAATAGGAAACCCACTCCAGTTTATAGCAGTTCAAAGCAGTTGGTTGCATCCAGAGGGACAACCGCCCCAGAAATCAGCCTCCAGAGTAATCAATTCCCATTTGAATCCAGCAGGATCAACACAGTCAGTTTTCAGTCAGTCAGTTTCCAGTCAGCTAGTTTCCAGTCAGCTAGTTCCAGTTCAGCCAGTTTCAGCGAACCCAGCGGTTCTGATTCGAAATCCAAACGAAACAATTTTTCAGCCAATAAGGCAAATTTTAATCACCGAATCAGAGTGACATTCACAATTTCATATGCCCTACGGAGCGTATAACAATAGCACCTTATGAGAAGATTTGTTTCCTAGCAAGAGTAATAAACGGTCATGGGAAACTATTAGAGTCAGATCGCACTCTTATTACAGAGAAAAGTAATTTCAAGAGAGATGTTCTTACTGCCCAAGTTCTTACTCATCGTCAGAATTCAGCTATCCCTGTTGTTTGTTTAAACAAAGGAAAAAGCCTGATTGAATTAACCTCAAATCAGAGAATAGGAACTGTTTTCACAGTAGAACTAAATTCAGATTTCCCCACTAGTACTATAAATTGTTTTTCTAGTTCCTTAGAGTTAAACCCTTTAGCATTAAGAGAAGAATATAAGAAATGCCTGGAGCACTCCCTTCAGTGGTCACCAGCCTTACAGAATCCCAAACTACTGGAATCACTTCTCGGTTTCCTGATAAGAAATAGAGATGTGATTGCCCTAAAAGGAGATCCTCTGGGCCGAACTAATTTGGTTCCCTTCGAAATCAAGCTGGAAACCAATTCCAAACCCATCGTTATTCCTCCCTATGGGGTTCCACATTCCCAATTAGTAACTATTGAAGAACACATCAAAGACATGTTGGAGCAGGATGTCACTCAGCCTTCACCGAGTCCTTGGTCCGCTCCTATGATTCTTGTTTCCAAAAAGGACGGAACATCTCGCCCTTGTATAGATTTTAGACACTTATACCATATTACCATCCCAGACCGTTTCCCTTTTCCAAACATGCAGGAAACAATTCTGAAAGTAGGGAGAGCTAACTTCTTTTCATTCCTCGATTTAGCATCCGGTTATTGGCAAATGGAGGTCAGTCCCGAATCTCGGGCATTGACTGTTTTTTTCCACTAATCGAGACCATTATGAATTCCAGGTTTTACATTTCGAAGTCCGAAATGGGCCTGCTAATATCTCTAGGTTGATGAATATAGTCCTTTCCGACCTATTAGGTATCGAAGCTCTGGCCTATCTTGACAATATTATCGTTTATAGTTCAGATATAAAAACACACTTTCAACGTCTTCAGAATGTGCTATCACGTTTAAGAAAAGCACACCTTAAACTGAAACTTGCAAAGTGCAACTTCAAACAGGAATCCCTGGTATACTTAGGATTTCTACTATCATCCACTAGAATTAAACCTCATCCAGCCAAACTTGAAGCACTGGGAAGGTACCCTGTACCTAAAACCATCAACGACACTCGTGCATTTATTGGATTTGTCGGATTCTATCGAAATTTTATCCCAAAATTTTTGAACATTGCTAAACCCATTATCAATTTCTCCTAGAAAAATGTTAAATTTAATTGGGAATCTAATCACCAACATGCTTTTGAAACTTTGATCGGTAAACTGACCTGTCATCCCATCCTCCAATATCCCGACTGCACCAAACCCTTTGTCATAGCCACAGATGCTTCCTTCTATGGACAAGGAGCCGTCCTATTAAAGGACGTAGATGGTGTGGAATTACCCATTGCTTATGCTTATGGAATCATTCCACTACGGACTGAGAGGCCGTAGCGGTATATTGGGTTTTGAAAAAATTCCGAAATATCGTCTCCGGATACGATATAACCATCAAAACTGACCATAAGCTACTCACGTATCTCTTCAAGGACAAGCTATTTGAAGCACGGTTGAGTAGATGTGCTCTGTCGATTCAGGACTTTGCCGCAAAAATCATATACAGACCAGGAAAACTTCAAGTTATTTCAGACGGACTGTCGAGACTTAAGACCGACACCCAAGTGAATAAGATAGAAACTATTCCTGTATTCAACCACGAATATTTGCAATACTCCCAACAACACTACCAACACAACCAGAACCTTCGTGCTCGCCTGGAACAAAAGGAACCATCTAAGGTTAACCATTCTAAGGTTAACCATTCTAAGGTTAACCATTCTAAGGTTAACCATTCCAGGTTTTACATTTCGGAGTAACAAAGGAACCATCTAAGGTTAACCATTCTAAGGTTAACCATTCTAAGGTTAACCATTCTAGGTTTTACATTTCGGAGTCCGAAATGGGCCTGCTAATATCTCTAGGTTGATGAATATAGTCCTTTCCGACCTATTAGGTATCGAAGCTCTGGCCTATCTTGACAATATTATCGTTTATAGTTCAGATATAAAACACACTTTCAACGTCTTCAGAATAAGATAGAAACTATTCCTGTATTCAACCACGAATATTTGCAATACTCCCAACAACACTACCAACACAACCAGAACCTTCGTGCTCGCCTGGAACAAAAGGAACCATCTAAGGTTAAAGAACAGTACAACGTAAAAGATGGTCTCGTACATTTTAGGAAAGAAGATGGAAACGACCTCGTGGACATAGCGAAGGATCTCGTAGATATATCCATCGGACTTTCTCACGACTCACCTTTGTATGGCCACATGGGGCCGGATCGCACCATCAAGAGTCTTTTGGAGCGATACCATTTTCCCGAAATGAACAAAAAGGTACATGAATACATCGCTGAATGCCCGTCTTGTTTAAAACATAAAGGCAACGTACCATCCACAGGTCCCATGCATAAATATCCAGTATGCAAACGGCCCTGGCAAAGAACTTGAATGGACATATTAGGACCATTCCCCAAAACATCAAAGGGAAACTAGTACATCATTGTGTTTACGGACCACTTCTCGCGTTACAGAGAAGTAGTTGCCATTCCAAACCAGACCTCGGAAACTGTGGCAAGAGCACTAGTGAAACACGTCATTCAAACCCATACTACTCCTACCATCCTAATTTCGGATAACGGCCTTAATTTCACTTTCAAGCTGTTCGAACCACTCTGTAAAATGTGTAAAATTAAAGACACACACATTGTGGCATACTATCCGCAGGCAAACGGATTAGTGGAAAGACAATCGGAAGATCCTAGAAGCCTTCCGCCATGTATTCGATGCATCCTCTCGTACATAGAATGAATCCGTCCCCATGATACAAACAGCCATCAACAACAGCTATAACGTGTCCATCGGGGACACCCCTCATTTCGTCTTATATCACTACGACAAACGGCTACCTTTTGATTTGTCTGACCAAATCGACCCGAAAGTTCTAACACCTTCCGAGATGGCAGAAGCAAATCAGCAACTAGGTGAACGATCTTTTAAAATTTTTGACATAATGCGATATGCCCTAGACCAACGAAACCAACAGATGGAGCAAGAGCAACATAGGAGTCATCCCGTGAACGGACTATAATCGTCGGTATGCGCTGTTGCATAAAGATCGTGAAACCGCCAAGTTATATCTAAAATGGGATGGCCCATGTAGGATTATGAAAAACCTCTGAAAAAACCGTTACGAAATCCTTGACCTCCGAGAACATTCCAAACTAAAGATCACTGACGCTGATAACTTGAAGATAGCTGCCGAAAAACACCTTCTCAAAGAACACCTGCCAGGTGTTCGAGCCGTCTACCCTTCGAAAGATCGAAGTATTAACAAATCCAGCAGGGACCACAAAACCGAAGTGGTCCGCGGAAACCACTACCCATGACGAAGATTGGTACCTCGTAATACCACCAGTACTCGAGCCAGTCTCTGAGCAAGAAGAGGTCCAGAACCGAGAGTCCCATCCGAACCAGACCCTGGAGAAACCGCTTCTAAAGGATCCCTCAGTGGAATGCCCCCATCTCCTCCATCTCCACCATCTCCTCCGTCATCACCCTCACCGGTTGATGATCGACGCACGCACCCTACATACCGGCCGCAAATGCATCAACCACGTGAACTAGAACCTTCACATAAAAAGCGAACCCGCTCAGAATCCGAGCTTAACGTTCGACCCCGACTACCACCAAAGTGAGGCCGACCATTCTGCACACAAACCCAAGTATCCATACGACAACCCCTAGCTCAGTATAATCTAAGACGCAGAAATTAATAAAATTGTTCTCCTTATAATTTTGCAAATTATTTATTCTTGTAGCCCTAGTATTAAAATTTCTACCGTTGTTGTCATAGAAAAGCTTGCAGAAGGAAAATTTTTGAAAGGACACGCGGATCATTTTATCAATTTGCAACCAGCTACTCGAATTAGAACCAATCTCCTTCAGATAAAAACCCAGGTAAAAACATTTGAAAGTAAAATTCACAGTTCTTTTGAACATATCCTCGGAACAGACTAGATTAGTCACGCTTTATTAGAAAATACAGTCGAAAACATTCACACTACAGCACACACCCTATCAGATATATTAGCGTTACTATGGATACAAACTGGAACTCGAAACTTAGCAAAATTTAATCAAAGAAATAAAAGGGGATTGATAGATATGGGAGGAAAAATATTCAAAGGTTTTATTCGGATTAGTGACCGAAGAAGACATTACAAGAATTGAACTCAAATTGAATCTCTTCGCGCGGAATCGGCAATTAATGGACACATTTTAGAACAAACCATCGAGTAACTACACAAAAACACTCGCTTCCTCCACGCCCTTTTGGACAAATTTACGTACCTTGAATCCCTGTTAGCTAAATACAAAGAACGCGAAAGACATCTAGAGTTAGTAGAAATAATTAACCTACAAGTAATCCTAATCGATAAATATTTGCAACAAATAATTACGATCCATTCCAAAGTTTTGCTTGGGACCCAGCTAGCCCATAGCAAAATCACTCTTTCCACACTAATACCATGGGATACACTTCAGTTCTTGATGCACACCTCTCAGACACAATTAAAATTATCACCCATATTCCCACTCAACCATACTAATAACTGCCAATTTCTACTGTAGAATACACCTGGACTGTACATGGACCACGCCCCTACACTTACCTCATGATTGTACCATCTTTCGATGTACTCACTTATGACGTATACAAATTTCACCCTTTCCCAACACCCCACCAAAGCAACTCTAATATCTATCGATTGTATCTACCCACAGTACTACTTTACCTTTTCCCCGCCAAAGACCTTTCAGCATATTCTGTGATGTCAGATAGCGACAACCGGCATTGTAGATTCCCGCAAACGAACAAGCAACTCGCTTGCCCTCCACTCAAACCAGTAATTCTTCCAACTACTAGGACCTGCTTTATCGATTTAATCCGTGACCGTCATGCCCCGGTATGTTCTTTCACGAAATTCCATTCCTCTAAAACCGTTCAACTCCGAATTGGGCCAGACATCTGGGTTTCTTTCGCGAATAGGATTACCGCTACTTTCGAGTGTCTGTCAAATTATTCCCTCATCAAAATACCTCTCGTTATCTCTCTATCAATTGGTTGTTCCTTACGTTCAAAAACCTTCCAAATATACAACCCTTATAAGGTTGCCATTAATGACTCATACCCCTTCCCGTCCCAAACTAAATTTAAACCCGTTATAGAAATCTTAAATATCTCCATAAAGCCGGTAACCATCCTATCCGAACTTCTTACTCTTAAATGGAATGGTCAATTGAGTCATTTTAAAATTTCAGATGAAAAAACAGAATAACCCTTTACAAATACTACAACCAGTAAAAAATTTTGAACATCTGACGTTAGTATCATTATTGTGTGTGCTATTATCCTTGGTATATTTGTAGAAAAAAGAACATTCATGAAACAAAAAAAAATAAGAGACAGCGAACGATGTGAAACAATTTATGCACGACCAAGAGTGCGTACCCAGACCACGTGAACTAGACTTAACCACCCCAACTCATGTGGTGTATATAAATCTTCTTGCTTATCTGTCTAGACATTACCGGTAACATTTTAGCAGTAAACTATAGTAAGAGAATATCTTTGTCTTCTTCTTCGAGCCTTGCTTTCTTCAGAGAACTTAGTCTTAAAATAGAGGAAAATAGTTTCCCGATACGCTACTTGAAGAATCGGGGAACCCTTTGAGAATTTAGTAAGCTTCACAGAATCATCCGATCCCCTACAAGAAAAAATCAGAGAGTAGTATAAGAGAAACTACTGCAATTCTTTACATGGTACCAGCTACCCAGAGGGAGAAAATCCGTTGCTGCCACCTAACCAGAACCCCCGTCAGCCTCGAACCGCCCAAGGTCATAGACGGAGGGATTAACATATATATATATATATATATGCATATATATATATATATATATATATGTGTGTGTATATACGAGTATATGTATATATTAGGCCGGGTCGAAAATGGGAAGTTTTTTTTTTCTTAAAAAGTACATTATGTGAGAAGTTTCATTTTATAATCTTAACAAAATATTAAAATATCAAGCATGTTTTACCCCTGCTACCCCTAGCACATACCCCCACTTTTTTACCCTCATATTTGCATATATTTAAATGGGAAAAATGTTATTTCTTAAAATGTACACTATGTGAGAAGGTTTTTTTTATCACTTTAACAAAATATTAAAAAATGAAGCATGTGCTACCCTACTACCCCTATCACATGCCCCTCCTCCCTTTTTTACCTTCATATTTGCATATATTTAATGTTGTTATATGTTACATGATAAGTTGTTTGTGTAATGCTTGATATTTTTTGTTTCAGATAAACAAAAATAGTTTTTGAGATAAATAGAAATAATTTGCATTTGCTTAAATTATAATTTGAATTATCATAAATTATAAATTACATATAATTTGATTTTACTTCTGAATATAAACTATGACTACTAGAAGCAAGTCCTCAAATGCAGCCTTTGGATATCCTACGGAATTCCCAGCAACCATAACTCCTTCAAAAGCAGATGTTGTGAGACGCTACCTTTTTGTGCGCCGTCGTGAAGAAGCTAAATCAAAAGGATCAGCAACTGCTAATGATTGTTACAGGGTTGTTGTAAAAGATATTGAAGACATTTGGATGAAATTTTCTTTTCCTACGATTAACACCAAAGGTATCTATCTTAAAGTCAGTCGAATAATAGAAGAAGCCTCAAAATTGAACAAGGTGCCGTTTCATCGAAGAAATGAAAGTTTTGCCTTAAAAGTAGCTCGGTATGATGAAATGTTTGATATATATATCTTCTTGTGAATGCTATGATAAGGGAATTGATAGGAAATCTTGCAGGTGTAAGGATAAAATACCAATGGCAGAATGGGAGTTAGGACCAATTGATCGCATAGCTAGTTCAACAAAGAAGAGATCTTTAGCAAGAGCTCAAGAAGCACAAAACCGTCAACTAAAGCACAAGAAGAAATGACTGGAGCCACCAATGTTTTACTATCGGAATTTATAGAAAATACCGAAGAAGACATGGATGTAGATTATGAGGCCGATTTAGAATTGACTGAGAATATTCAGAACAGGCACTCCTATAAAACCCTAGCATTAACAGCAGATCGTTATCGTGTAAGTTGTAGAGCTGCAGCTGCAATAGTCAATGCAGTTTTAAAAGGTATGGGGATCCTCAACCACACCAACATGCTTGACAGAAAGAAATTAGAAAGAGAAAAATCGCATGGGTGAAACAAATACTTTTAGGTCTAAATCCGAAAATTTGAAGATGGAGTGCCTTGGATTTGATGGAAGGAAAGATAACATTAACTAAAAGTGGAAAGATAAAAGAAAACACTATGTTATTGTGAAAGAACCTGGAAGCATCTATGTAGACCATGTCACACCAGATAAAGGAACTGCTCGCTGCATAGTAGAAGAGTTGATAACTATTATTATAGACTCGAACAGCACAGATACTATCAAAGCTTTACTCTGTGATGGTACTCCTGTAAATACAGTAAAAATTGGTGGAGCCATAAAACTGGTTGAAATTCATCTTAACAGACCAGTGCAGTGGTTGGTGTGCCTCTTGTATTTGAATGAGCTGCCTTTTATGCACATCTACAAAGCCATTGATGGTAAAACAACAGGTCCAAATACTTTTGTGGGTTCAATTGGGAATAAACTGAAAACAGATTTAACATAATTGGAGGTAGTCAAATATTCTCACGTGAAGGGAAACATTAACCCTTTCGCTCACGAATTATGACATAGGGTAAAAAAGAAATTTGCCTTTATGTGTGGTATAAGAATCAATATGGTTTATTTTTAAGCAACAGAATTGTTTACCCATTGAGTGAAAGGGTTAAAGAAATTCCAGCAAATGTTGTGAAGGAGCTAAGCAGTGATGATATGTGTCTGGCAGTGCAAACTGGAGACACTTCTCAAGATCTGTCCACTCAATCCACAGGTATCCTTTAACATGCTCGCTGGCTAACTCTAGCCAACAGGGTCCTTCGATTATAATCTCGACGCCAAATCCCGATAATACCTTCAAGATATAGTCAAGATTATTATGCAGTTCTATGCTCCAGGATGGTTTTGGATAAAATCTCATCCTAATGCAACTGATGGTGCATATAACTTTTGGCATTTAATGTGCTTGCT
>JAJOZX010008973.1:0-161582 GCA_023014485.1 Bathynomus jamesi | reverse complement strand
TCACAAGGGGTCTATGACGTTAATTTGTTAAAGTGAAATGAATATACAGTCATCGTAATTGACGACCTCATGTTGGAGATGGATAAAACGTTTGCCGAGACATTTACAGTATTCTCCCACCACTTTAACATAAGCGTGTTCTTCATCAATCAGAATCTATTTTTCAAAAATAGATACATGCGCGATGTGTCGTTAAATACGCAATAGCTAGTTTTATTCGCGCAACGTAGAGGTGTGTCGCAAATTGGGTATTAGCCAGTTAAATGTTCCCGAGTCAGCATAAGGAGTTTTTGGAGGTTTATAAACAGGTCACAAAGCAACGTTATGGATAATTGCTTTGTGACCTTCACCCGCGAAACACGTTTAGGGTGCTTCTAAGAACGAATATATTTCCAAACGAGCCTGAAACCGTGTATATTCCAGAATGACGAATAGGCTAAAGAAATACCATGAATTAATAAAAATCTATCAACGACTGCCTCGAGCACTGCAACAGATGTTTGTTAAAAATATCGACTGTGACTTTTTAAAATGCATCTGCGAAATCTGCCTTAATGTTATAAAATGTAATGTTCCACTGAAATACTGTCAGAAGGCTCGCTTCCGTCGTTAGAAGAACATAATACGGGCGCTCGCCCATAAAAGTCAGACTGTGGGTAAGAAAAAGCGTATTATTGTACAATGAGTTGGGTCGTTTCTGCCCATCTTATTTTCAATTTTGGGGCCTTTACTGACTAGATTAATATAATGAAGAAGGTAGTTGTGATCCCGCACGAGGTATATGCTTCATTACAAAGGAGCCCAGATGCGGCTCTAGAACCCCGTAAAAGTAAGGCTTAAAAGAATGGAGAGTGAGCTACTATCCTTATTAAACAGTGAAAAGGCACCTGATGAGAAAAGGGTTTTGTATGAAGAGGCTTTGCAGAAATTTCTTCATGAGTACGAAGATTATAAGCATCCTACAGAGCTCACCGTGAGGCACAGCTCGAGTAGCGCAGAGCATAGTGACACAGGGCCTGAGCAACCAAAGAGTAGCGGAACACAGCACATCGAACATGTGCTTAAAAACAACCTCCCCCATACATTAAGGACTAAAGGGTTAAGTCTTTATAATCTATTGAGTGAAGATCCCATCATACAGTGGACCGACACAGGTGAGGTCGTTGTTGATGGAGCAAGGGTACAAGGATCCAATATCGTTGATGTTGTTCATGATCTGGTGAGAAAGTGGGATAGGCCCTCACCAGCAGGATGGAGACATATTAAAGCAAGACTACAGCAAATAAATGTCCCCAAAACATTGATAGGTAATCTGAATAGGTTAAAAGACTTGGAGCATGCATCGCACGTGTCACAACTGAGTACACCTTCGCCCACAACAGCCGTCGTACTTCTGAAGAGAAGAAAGAAGAGAGTAGAAGGCCAACCTTATCCACGTGCCTCTAAAATATGCAAATGGCTAACGTATTAAGTAAGCACTATTATGACATTTCTAGCCCTGCATCCTATGAGGGCGTTAATAGACTATACAGAGGTACTTATGGTGTAAGGAAAAAATATGTTGAGAGATTTTTGCGTGCCCAGGATGCTTATACACTTCATAAACCGGTGAGAAAAAGGTTTACAACAGCCGCATCGAGTGACTCTATTTGGCAGGCAGATTTAACAGATATGCAAAGATATTCAGTGTACAACGACGGCTACCGCTACATCCTATTCATTATAGATGTATTCTCTAGATACCTGTTGAAAGAAAACCGGATTCCTGGCTATTTTTGTATGGATATGGGAAAAGAATTTATAGGGCGAGCTTTTAAGAACATGCTGTCAGAGTTTACCATCAGCTATTACACCTCCAATTCTATACATAAGGCTACTTTAGCTGAAAGAGTTCAACGTACCATAAAGGAGCGCATGCACTGGTATTTTACACATAAAACACGTACAGATATACAGGGTGGGGCACGGGAACCAAGTGTTTTTGGAATAATCAGGAAAATGATATTTATTTTTGTAAAGAAAATATATTGGTAGAACAACATTCGTAAGAACATAGCATTTCATGTCATACTAATCATGTACCGAAAATTATATCTGGCATATGATGTCCTTGGCCGTCGACGCATTGTTGAAGGCGTTTACGAAAATTGGCCTCCACTCTTCCCAGCAGGTCTCTGTTGATTTGGATGATTTGTTGACGGATCGCTTCCTTCAATGCATCTAATGTACGGGGCTTGTCCTCGTAGACACGTGACTTGAGGTACCCCCATAGAAAGAAGTCACATGTGGACAAGTCAGGGGACCGAGGGGGCCATGCAATGTCACCAAATCTCGAAATGAGATGGTTGGGAAACAGGGGGCGAAGAACAGCCATTGACGCTCTGGCGGTGTGTGGCGTGGCCCCATCTTGCTGAAACCACAAATGTCGACGAGCAATACGCCTTCTTCGTAACTCAGGGATGAAAAAGGTGTTCACCATCTCAATGTAACGCCCAGATGTTATGGTAACGGTAACCCCATTTTGTTCGAAGAAATAGGGACCGATGACGCCAAACTTTCCCACCGCGCACGAAACTGTAACCTTAGGGCTATGCAGCGGTTTTTCATGGAGTTGTCGCGGATTTTCAGCAGCCCAATACCGACAGTTTTGATTGTTGACGGCCCCATTAAGGTGGAAATGGGCTTCATCACTCATTACCACCATCATGTTTTCATTCTGCTCATAAAGTGCAAGCATTTCCTGTGCAAAATTCAGTCGTTGGGGGCAATCGTTTACATTCAATTCCTGCACCATCGCTAACTTGTATGGGTGAAAATGTAATTCTTCATGCAAAATCCGTCTAACAGTACGATTGCTGATTCCGAGTGCAGCTGAATGTCTCCGAGCAGAGCGGCCTGGGCTTTGCAACATCGCTTGTCTGACCCTTTCAACGTTCTCTGGAGTACGCACAGTGCGTTGCGGCCCCTTCGGTTTTGTTTTCATTATTGAGCCTCCTGTTCGAAGATTGTTAACCCAACGTAAGATTGTGTCACGAGCGGGAACAGAGTCATTTCGATGAATGTTGAATCTGCGGCGAAACGCACGCTGAACTGCTGTCACTGACTCGCCACTCCTAACAAAATGATCATACGCGAACATGCGGTGTTCTAACGTCCACTGCTCCATGATGGCACCTGAAAGATAAAGGTGAGTGTTAGTTAAAGTTAAATGCTATGAACCCAGGAATGGAATGCTACCTACCGCACGCCCCTCCCATTCCTAATGGCCGATTACTAGCTATTCAAAAAACACTTGATTCCCCTGCCCCACCCTGTATAAACGTTCTTGATTCATTGGCTTCATCCTACAACCGCTCACACCATAGCACGATCGGTACAACACCTAACGATGTTTTAGTTTTAGAAGAGGCAAGCGCCGAGAAGAGATGGAGTGCACCACCACCACCACCACAATCTGCGCGTTTCAAAATCAATGACTATGTAAGGCTGTCACGTTCGGGAAATAAATTCGCGAAGGGTTTTGAGCAAGGATGGACACGCGAGATTTTTAAAGTTAGAGCCATGAGCCTAAAGGCGAGATAATGATGTATTACGTTGAAGATTTGAATGGGAAGAGATCTCGGGAGGTTTTTACCGCGAGGAACTTCAGAAAGTGCATTTAATTTAGGAAAAAATGTGTTTAAAATTGAGAAAATTTTAGGAAGCAAAGGTACAGGAAAGAGAAAAATGTACCTGGTGAAGTGGCTAGGTTACCCAGAAAGCTTCAATACCTATATAAAAGCTGACGCAGTAATGAAGCTTAATTAGTATGCAACATGACCCAACCATTTCTACGTCACACTACCGTCTCCTCTCCCTGTCTGTATACCCTAACAACCACTAGCCAACTTTGTAACAGAGCTCCAGGCCCATTGAACTGGGTCGTGATTCGTATGAGGTGGGGCTATGTGAATTTCAGCTGGATACCTCTTTTTAAATATTGATTATAAAGATTCCGTGTTTACGGTTCTTAGAGACATGATGAGTGTGAAAAAGCCGGGTTAACTCGGGATGCTACTATACGTATCGCCCGGACTAAGGCAGCACATTCAGTACAACAGTGACACTAGGGCCGGGGCGTTATGGTACGGCTGAGGATGTTGTGAGAGACTTAAATGCAAGTTTTAAAAACTCAAATCTTACGAATGACTTATTATACGAAATCGTAAACAGAGGAAACCATACACATACTCTAGTCCTAAAATCAAAGGTTAACAGAAATCTTAAAGACGGAGAGTGTTCAAAATTATGATTGAGGGGCGATATAGCGCAGCCTTCCAAAGAGACACATTTCACGAGGCACCGCATGACTTATCCAGCTTAATGTATCAATTAAAGATGGAGAAATTGGGTGAAGGCCCTGAGCCTCCAGACATGTGCTATATTTACAGCAATATTGTTGAGCACCAATTTGTTGGGGATACCCAGGCACGTCTGCTGCGCGTAGCGCACATTCCGAACCATAGAGGAAGGAGCTGGAGTATTACATATGACATACCCCACTATGTGAATGTCGCAACTAACCTAATAACCAATATTTCAATATATATAAGAACGACTGAGGGTAAAAATTTCCCATTCGGTGACGGGAACTTAACAGTGAAGCTACATTTTCGACGCACTGAGTTATAATGGCCAAAAAGCCTTTCACGGTATACCGAGAGGTGAGATACCTGCGTGGTAGTGGACTTGGATCCATTTTTTCATCCATACTACGCACCGCTGTTCCACTGTTGAAGAGGGGGAGCCAGGTACCTAGGAAGGAAGGCGTTACAAACAGGTTTTAACGCGGCAGAGGAAATGCTCGCGGGAACTAAACCTAAAGAAGCTCTAAAAAAACATTTAAAACATACATGGGATGAAATCATCAAAGATGCGAAGAGAAAAATGCGTGGCGGAGGAAAGAAGAGAATTGATAGGAAGAAGAAAGGGGTGCCAACACGTGGCGTAAAGAAGAAGAGAGCTGTTAGGAAGAATGGGTCCCCACCACGAGGTGGAAAGAAGAGAACTGTTAGGAAGAAGGGGTCACGTGGCATTAAACGTAAAAGGTGCCAAAAAAGAAGTGCTCTAAGCGTATGAAACCTATGGTCGATCATTTTTTTAACTGATATAAACTGAGGACGATACTCTCACGATTCATAGATTGATTAATACTCGTCGAGGGAGGTGGCACTGTTTCTAACTCACCATGGCACGTTTCATTCATCCTTGTAGTACACAATGCTGTAAATCGGAGCTATCCCTCTTTGAGATGCCTCCAACTCAAGTTTCTATTGAACACAGTGACTTTATTACAATTAACCCTTTAAACACAATTAGTTCACCCAGTGCCCCTATAGAATTCGTGATACCCAGCTCAGGCCCTTACTTTTTTGATTCGAGCTGTCTGCACATGTATACTAAACTTCGCATAGCTCATTCTGACGGAACGGATTGTGATGATAATTATGTTGCATATCCCGAAACAAACTTTCTGTACACGATATTCAGCCAGTGTGACGTATATTAAAACCAGACTAACATCTCAGCAGGCACGGTGTACTATCACCTACGAGCATATCTGGAAAATGTCCTCAACTTTTCAAAAGAAGCGAAGGACACCTTTTTATCCGCCGAAGGGTATTACCACACTAAAGATGAGGGTAGTATAAAAGATAAATTTAAAAATTCTAAAAAAAAGATATACGTGTGTTTTGGGCGCCTGCATACAGACTTTACATTCCAGAAGTTGTTTATGAACGGAGTGGATATGAAATTGAAGCTCACCCGCACGAGCCCTGAGATCTGTATAAATCTGGGAGCTGACCAAGAAGTAGGCGCGAAACGTGTTGTGATACACATCATGGAAGCATATTTGCGCATACGCCGAGTGAAATTAAGCTCCCCGAAGCAAATAGAAATTGAGAAAGACCTACATACCACAGTAAAATATCCCATTAACAGGGTACAGATCAAACTGTACACGATCCCTGCAGGCCTGGCATCGAAACAGATAGAAAACATCGCTCTTGGAGTACTGCCTAAAAGGATTTTAATTGGAATGCAATATCATGCCTCGACAAATGGAAATTATAAAAAGAGTGCGCTAAAATTTGAGAACTTCGGACTTAAAAACATTACTCTATGTGTCAACGGCGTCGCACTGGGTGGGACAATGAATATGGACTACTCGACAGATGCTGTATTCCCGCTGTGTACGAGAGCTTACAGCAGTTGGGCGCATAATACATTAATACAGGTGCGTGTGATGAACTTGGTTTTGGCATAACGCAGAAAGAATTTGTTGGACAGTTTAACATCTACTCATTTGACGTTACGCCTGACTTAACCGCCGGTGTAAATACCCATTTAAATCCCCAGCAGACTGGTACGATTTCTGTGCGGACGGAGTTCGCCAAGCCTACAGACGCGCCTATTAGTGTACTAATATACCTCGAGTCGCAGGCCCTAATAGAAGTAGACAGATTTAGGAACATAAGCACAGATTTTTAAAATGGATGCAAATACACTCCAGAGAGTAATGAAAAGTGACTGTTTCGCGCATTCCAAATTTATCGATGTGTATGCGAAAAATGAAATATTGAAGGTGCCCAGTACGGGAAACCGGTTCGGGGTTATTGTTAACACCGACATTATGGGTGGCGTTTGGATTCACTGGTTTGGGATCTATTTTAAAATTAAGGAAAGAATGTACTATTTCGATTCACTCGGATTTCCACCATGGCATGACTCGGCGATTGTACAATTTATCACGCGATTACGTGTGCCTAAGTTTAGCTGGAATCCATATCGTTTCCAAGGGATTTATACTGAAACATGTGGGTTGTATTGTATCTTGTTTCTCATGCACATGTCGCGCGGGAAGGGATTTACGAATTTTTTTAAATTATTTGATTTGTGTGACACAAATATGAATGATAAATATGTGTGAAGACAGATAAAAAAGGTTCCCATATGTTAGTACCCCCTGTAATGTGTAAGCTCTATATTGTGTAAACCTGTATATACATTTGTAACAATTAAGAATTGGGCACTGCCCCTTTTTGTCCATGTTTTTCTACTGTTTAATAAAATGAAAATAAGTTAAGTTTTGTTAATATCCTCAAAAAATACTTACATAATCTCGTCGATGAGCACGCACTCGCTTGACCGGTTGTGTGTCAATACCACGACATCTGGTTCGCTAGCTGTTGTGGATACCACTTCATTTACAGTAACATCCTCTCCCCAAAAGTGCTTATAATATCGTCTAGCTCCGTATCGCTCCTGTAAAAATAAAGAGAAAATTATTTTCCAAAACGAAGACAGTTCTTAAAAGTTTTACTATTTCTAAAACCTTACTGTACAAGAAATATAAACACGCCATATATATATATATATGCATGCGGAAATAATGATGAAGAATGCAGAGAATAATTGAAAATGTTTTGCAATTATGGCGGCCTTTTATAAATTAATTCCGATTGAAACGTTATATATATATAGACCGAGAATAAGGCATAAACTACTTTCAAAACGCGTTTGTAGTGGCACTTATAAAGCTAATTAATAGTGAATGAATGTCAGGTTATATTATAAACGAGATAAATTCAATTAGCGAGAACCAGATAAATCAATGTGCCTAATTTACTTTGTAGAAAAAATCTCCTTACTTTAAAAATACTATATAACTTCAAAACACTTACATTAGCTCGTCTACAAATTCGCGCTCGCTTGGCCGACTGTGATTCAATACTGTGACCTCTGTTTCGCTGGGTAGACTCTTCGGCGAAGCATTCATTCTCCTTTCGTCGAAAGTCTTTATAACATGGTCTAACTCCGTGTCGGTCGTGTAATTAAAATAAATGTCAAGGAATTGGTTGCAGATAAAAGTGTTGGCTACCATATATATATATATATATATATATATATATATATATATATATATATATAGGGATCATGATTACGCACCTTTTTCAAAGCGCTTTTATTGCAATTTGGTAAAATCCTACTGTAGCGCCGCATTATCGTAAAATAATCTTAAAGTTCCAACATATGCAGATATAGATATATGTATATTGCTACAAAGCGATGTTGCAAAATGTAGCAAGATGTTGCAATATATACAAATGGTGATATAATAACGACGGAGACAGCGGGTAGTTAAGTACAACGAGAATAATTTTCAGAAAATTCAGAACAAAAGGAAAATTAGACTGGTAAATATAAACGAGAAGCAACACAAATTAATTTCCAAAGCAGTTAATATGACACCTCATCAGTGTTTACGATATATAAATATATATATTATCAGAGAATGAAAATTAAATTTGAAAACGCGTTTATTTCAATTTGCCTATAACTTAGCGTTTAAGCATCCACAAGAAAAGCAAAAACGTACTATATAATCTAAAAATATTTACAACACCTCCTCCTCCTCCTCCTCCTCGACCCGTCCCAATACCACGACATCTGTATCACGGGGATGGATGGAGGCTGGCTCCCCCATTTCGCCAAAAGTTGCTATAACACTCCCTAACTCGGAATCACTCCTACAAGTAAAATAAATGTCATGAAATTGGATGCGGGTAACTCGATTTGTACCCTAACATCGGCGTTGTTTTAGCTGGGAAAATATTCGTAACAGCTATATATCGGTTCCATGCTTTGGTCGACTAATGGCATCTTTAAATTCTCTCCGTAGATTTAAAACTTGTATTACCTCTTACAGTCTCTACCACGACAATATTTACGACAATACTTGGTACTCGCTATGTTAAGAATTTATTATTTTATGAGCATTTCATTTTTTAAATTGATTTTTGACAACCTACGAAAGAATTAGGCAATATTTAAAAAAATTTCAACTATTGTATTTTTGGTAACTTCCTACTGCAGTAGGAATTTGTTGTGAAATTAATCTTAAAACTTGACCACATATATATATATATATATATATAATATATATATATATATATATATATATACAATAAAAAAAACCTACGATGAGTTAAACATATGAAATGCATACAGAATCAAGACGCGAAACGCGAAACTGCAAAATGTAATCAAAGATGATGATCATTATATACTCATTTGAATAAAAACTAAAAGAAACAGCCTTGAAATATTTAGCATATATGCATCTCTACATAAGAGTGTAAAAATAAACTCGCTATGTTAAGAATTTATTATTTTATGAGCATTTCATTTTTTAAATTGATTTTTGACAACGTACGAAAGAATTAGGCAATATTTAAAAAAATTTCAACTATTGCATTTTTGGTAACTTCCTACTGCTGTAGGAATTTGTTGAGAAATTAATCTTAAAGCTTGACCACATATATATATATATATATATATATATATATATATAGAGAGAGAGAGAGAGAGAGAGAGAGAGAATAGACAATGAATAAAATACAGAATCAAGACGCGATACGAGAAACAGTACTTACATTTCAGTAAAGGCGGCGTTGATTGGCTCATTGACAGTTTCGCAAAATTCAACAATGTTCTGTGACGAAAATAATTCGTTCTGGTCTAAGGCATTGCAAAAATACAATGCAGCATGGCTGTAGTGGTCACCATCAGCGAACAATTCAGGGGATGCGTAGAGTTCGGCCATGATTTGCGTGTGTTGCTGTAAATTGCACGAGAAACTGGCTCTAAACGGCGAAACTCCCCATTTTATAGGGGGCATATGTGCCCAACCCACATGCAGTGATCTCACCGTCCTATGGACTGATTCTAGATTTGGGCGGGACTAGTACTTACGCCTGCATTTTTCGGCCAATCCGAGAGCAACGCTCGTTTTCACGAGCGTTAATTTGGGCTCCACGATAGGTAGGTGTGAATTTTGGGAGGAGCAATGCTATAGGCTTGCTCGGAACGGGGTCAGACAGGTATTCCTTACTATGATTCGCTGCTTCCCGCAAATCAGGGTGTGTCGTATGGTACCGCTCGTTGATGAATCCCGCCCATTCACGTATTCCTGAATTTTACCAAATTATTATTTTAGATTTAAAGATCTGGACGCGTCCTTGGTTCTGAAAGGCTTCTGCCTATTTCGCGGGCAATGAAACATTGTTTTCTGCGAAATGTGGGCCTGCGGGCTGCCGTGATTAAACAATGCCTTGTGACCACTTTACACAACAGGGAAGGAGCGTAAAGGCCTAGTGTCTTTCTACAAATATTAACAAAACGATACAATTTTTCCGAAAAACTGAATCAAGCTGAACGGGTAGATAAAACCCGAGTGTATATATATATATATATATATATATATATATATATATATATATATATATATATGTGTGTGTGTGTGTATTGTTTGATCGTGTATATATATGTGCCCCACTGTATAACCATTTCTACGAAAAATATATTTAAGGCACAGGTCATATCTTGTTTGTCTATTTCTTGGGGAAGTTCATTGTCATGCTTCGAAAGGTTAAAAGCAAATATATTTACTGCGGACGACCCTTATCCCTTACGGTGGTAAAGGTTTCAGCTTGATAATCATTTATGTATTGTGCTGTACCAAACTGTCATAAAATAATTTTAGATTACTTTTCTATCTTGCTCCAAGAGGACCTTTCGACAAAAAATGTAGTTGGGAACATCTGCTTATATATATATTGTAAGTTTGTGTGTAAAAATGAAACCCTTTACCTGGAACATTCTTTTGTTAAGCGGAGAAAGGTTCCTTCATCTTTTATCTTCAAGGACTGCGATAATTTATTCTGTAGATGTGCCACAAATATAATATTACTTTCCGTTGTTTTATATATATATATATATATATATATATATTGGTAGTGGTAATAATGATAATAATAATTATTATTTCACGAGGTAGGACCACTGGCCTAGTGTATTACCGCACGATTTGTTTCGTATTGAAGCAGCGGTGTTTTATCTAATTCAGATTGAGTGTATTCCTTTTAAAATAAATAATTCTCTTTAATGCCCCGTTTTGAATATTTATATAATTTCAAATCTATTAATTGTCATATATATGTGCTACGTTGTACATCCATTAACACATAAACAGAATGATGTAATGGTGTTTTATTGTGTTCAAGGACTGCGATAATTTATTCTGTAGATGTGCCACAAATATAATATCACCTTCCGTTGTATATATATATATATATATATATATATATATATATTGGTAGTGGTAATAATGATAATAATAATTATTATTTCACGGGGTGGGACCACTGGTCTATTGTATCGCACGATTTGTTTTGTATTGAAGCAAAGGTGTTTTATTTGTTCCTTGTACACGTTTATATAATTTGTTTCTAAAACAGAATAATTAATTAATTGTTATTTGGCAAATCGTTCTTCTGAACCTACTGGGTAATTATTATACGGTTCACCCGGGAGGCAGTGGCACTTGGCTGGGGTGCATGGCCCCCAGCAACAGGATAGACCTAGAGTGGGTGCGTGCCCGGTTCCTTTTAGCGCTCTGTGGCACTTGACTGTTGATGTTCTGAGACGACGACCTCCTGAGGCACTGGCTGATGATGATCTAAGACGATGGCACACTGAGGCGCTGGCTGGGAATGGCTGATGATGCCCTAAGGCACTGGCTGAATAAGCCAACCGGCTGATTAGTGCCTTATAAGAGGGGGGCGGGTAGTCGACGGTGTCATATGAGCTCGGCGATCAGCCGAGCAAGGACCCTCCTCTTCCTTTCTCTCTTCCTCTCTTGCTGTCTCTTTCTCTCTTCCAGGTTGGAGGGTAAAGCTCCCCCTTCTCCCCCAAAGAGGGTCCCTTAGGTTAGGTATGTCCGCTTTGGGAGGTTCAGCTTGGGTGAAAATTCAGCCTCCAAGTTGCATACCCCTTGCAGTCCCATTTTGGGGTTTGCAACAAAGGTTGGCACTCCCCTTTGGGGGGTTCAGCTTGGGGGATAACTCCAGGTTGCATACCCCTTGCAGTCCCATTTCGGGGTTGGCAACAAAGGGGGCGGGGGGTGCCTTGCAACAAAAGGGGGTGGGGTTGGCACATTTGCAACAAAGGGGTCGGGGTTGGCACTCTTGCAACATTACGTAACATTATGCAATATTTCTGCACTCTCCCTTTTTGCGGCTATACTACTGATTATACCAAACTAGAGGGATTAACAAAATCAGTGGCAGAACGTTTGCAGATTCAAGAAGATATTGGTAAATTACTCGAGTGGGCGGAAATTTGGCAAATGAACTTTAATATAGATAAATGTAAAACGTTGCATATCGGTAGAAACAATGTTAAAGAAAAGTATTTTATACGCGACAAGACACTCATGAGTGTTACGGAAGAGAAGAATTTAGGTACTGTATTATTGTTGCCGACACTCTTAAACCGAGTAAGCAATATATCGAAGGGTTGAGGAACCAAAGAGTATCTTAGGATTTATTGGTAGATCGTTTGAATTTAAGTTGGAGAAAACAATGCAACATTATATAATTCCTCAGTACGCCCCGCAAAAATCTCGATTGCAAATCAATTGAATGCAACATGATCAATACTGCTCAAAGGGGGGAGAGGGGATAGGAAGGTTATGCAACAAGGGGGGAGAGTGAGTTTAGACCCTCCAAAGGGGGAGAGAGGTTAACCTAACCTGGCAGCTCAGGCCCACTAAAGTAAAGGGTGATCCAGAGAAATGGGACCCAAAAGAAACCCCTGTAACTCTTAAAGTATAAGTCCTTTTATAAAATCATACGCATCATTCGAAAGAGGATAGTTACAAGTTTGTACAGGATTGTATAGGTTTTGACAATACAAGACAAGATAAGATACAAAACAAAATAAAAGTGTTAGTTAAAACTAACCCTTCAAGATGACTGCATGGACTGTGGAACAGCTGCGTTTCATAACTGAGCAATATTATGAGCATGGAAGAAGTGTAGTTTCAGCTCAAAGATCTTTCAAGACAAATTTTCAGATGTCAAAATCACCTTCTAAGAAAGTAATCTGTCGGTGTGTCAGAAATTTTTCCCGAACTGGCAGCATTGGAAAAAGAAAACCAACTGGAAGAGTGCGCACAGCAAGGATAGACGAGATCATTAACAGAACTCATGAAATTGTACAGGATAATCCTAACATAAGCATCAGACGTGCTTCTCAGCTGTTAGGAGTTGGATATGGAACAACACACCGTATATTCAAGCAAAATTTAATGCTCTTTCCATATAAAATTCAAACAGTGCAACAACTAAACGATGGAGATTTCGCACGAAGACGACAATTCTGTCAATGGATCCAACAGAAGGTAAATGACACCACCAATTTTCTAGCAACTTTGATTATGTCAGACGAAGCCCATTTTCACTTGAATTGAACTGTAAACAAACAAAATTGTCGTTTCTGGGCAACAGAAAATCCATTGAATATTACCGAAGTCCCGTTGCATAGTCAGCGTGTAACTGTTTGGTGTGGTCTTACTGCATCTCAGATCATAGGGCAGTACTTTTTCGAGGATTCCACCGGAAACACGGTCACTGTAAATGGTGATCGCTACGAAAAAATGTTGACCGATTTCCTTATTCCTAAATTAAGAGATCTTTGTCTAGAAAACCACTGGTTCCAACAAGACGGAGCTACCTGCCATACCACGAGGAACTGCATTGCAGTTTTGCGTCAAACGTTTCCAGGCGAGTTAATCTCAAGATTTGGAGACGTTGAATGGCCCGCAAGGTCTCCGGATTTTTCTCCCTTAGATTATTATCTCTGGGGATATTTAAAGAGTAGGGTCTACAGAAATAACCCAACGACCTTGCAAGAATTGAAGGCCGCCATCACAAATGAGATACAGGCCATACCACCGCACACTCTTGCAAAAGTGATGCAGAACTTACAAGCGAGAACACTGGAATGCTTGGCAACTAATGGAGCACATTTGAAAGGAGTCATTTTTAAAAAATAAATATTTCATAATAAACTTGTAACTCTACTCTTTCGAATGATATATAGTTTTTATGAAAGGAATTAAATATTAAGAATATTTGGCTTTTTTTATGGCTCCCATTTATCTGGATCACCCTTTATATATATATATGAATGCATGTGTATATATATATATAAAGTATATATATATATATATATATTATTTATATATATATATATATGCATGTAGGTTTGTATAGGAAAAAGTAAAACAATACTTTTATATATATTTATATACAGGGTGTCCCAGAATTAGCTATCTATTTCAATGAAATCGGACAAATTTTTTAAAAACACACTTTTATTTATGTTTATCATGTTTAATATGTGTTAAAAATGTATAAATTTCTAAATTTTTTTCATAATTTTATTTTCATAATTTTTTCATAGTTTTTCATAGTTTTATTTTTAGAATGGCAAAGAGACTCTCCAAAAGTTAACGTGTGGCTTGGAATGACCAAATCCAAAATTTATGGCCCATTCTTCTTTGCGGGAGCAACTGTAACAGGTACGTTACCTTGATATGCTTCAGCAGTTTCTCGAACCACAGCTTCTTGATGATGGCATTCTTGATAATGTTGTGTTTCAACAAGATGGAGCACCATGTCATTATGCTCTAATTGTTCGAGAATACCTCAACAGACGCCTTCCGAATCGGTGGATTGGACGTGGAGGACCTCGACCTTGGCCTCCGCGTTCTCCGGATTTGACACCCCTGGATTTCTTTGCATGGGGTTTCATAAAAACAAAGGTTTATCGCCAAAAGATCAATAGTTTAGCTGAACTTAAAGAACGCATTCAGTTGGCAGTGCGGGAGATAACACCTGAAATGCTTCAAAATGTGTTTCGCAGCGCTGAGGATAGATTTGAAATTTGCAGAGATACAGACGGTGCACATGTTGAAACTTCTCAATAAAGTTTTGACTTATGATTTATAAATCTATTTGTTTTTGTATCATAATTTAGTAATAAACACAAAATTATGTCAGTTTTTATTAAATTTTCCGATTTCATTGAAATAGATAGTTAATTCTGGGACACCCTGTATATAAATTGTATGTGTATACACTGTATTTGGGTGTGTATGCATGTAGGATTGTATAGAAAAAGTAAAACCTTTATTAGGACGAGTATGCCTGCCTCCCTTCAAATGTGGATTGGGTATCCTAACCTAACAAGGGTAATAAAACAAGATGGAAAGAGTGGAGAGAGAGAGAAGATCCATTCGTGACTATGGCACATCGCATAATGGGGGCTTTAGGATCAGTCATTTGGCATGAGAACCAGCCATTCTTATGACGTAAACGGCGGTCAGACAGTTTATTTAGAGGGACAGAGAATACAGACAGACGATACACATACACAATCTTACACATGCATGCAATCTTTAGGAGCACGGTTTAGAAGGCGTAAGGCGTAAACGGCTCACAGTTAATTTCTTTAGAGGGACACAGCCAGTCAGTCGTATATGTTTTAATCGTACACAGCTATTTCCTTGTAAGTACATATAAAAGAGAATTTAAACGCACATCACTCTGCTTCAAAAAACAAACACACACACACACACACACACACACACACACACACACACACACATATCGTACATGACTTAAATGTACACAGTTATTTGTGCAAAAAATAGCAAAATACAAGTACAGCATTCTTAAAAAATAGCAAAATACACGCATATATACATACGAACATGCCTTCCTTAGACTACATCACAATCCCCTTTTATACATAGCCCCTCATGCATAACCCCCACATGAAACAGATATAAGATTGTGATCGGAGGAGCCCAAAGGAGAGAAAAGTTTCACAGAATAAGAAGAAGGATGAAAGGTAAGAAATAAATCCAGAATGTTGGGCCTATCTCCAAGGCGATCGCGGATATGAGTAGGGTGCTATACAATCTATTCTAGGTTATTTAGGCTAGAAAAGTTGTAAACTAGTTCACCAGGGATGTTAATGAAATGGGAGGAAAGCCAAAGGTTGTGGTGAACATTGAAATCTCCTAAAATGGAGATTTCAGCAAAGGGAGAGCGAGATAGAATGCATTCCACTTTGGAAGTGAGGTAGTCAAAGAATTTTGGATAGAGAGTAGAATTAGGAGAAAGGTAAACAGCGCAGATGTATTTAGTTTGAGATTGGCATGGAGGCCATAGCCAGAGGCTATGCACTTCGGAAGATTCGTGTTCGGGAATACGAGAACACTTTAGGTCATTGCGTACATATACGCAACATCCATCTTTGGAGTGAAATTGAGTATAGAGAAATTAAGAGGGCACAGAAAAGGGATTGGTGTCAATCGTCCCAGACACCTGAGTTTCAGTGAGGAAAAGAAGATGAGGTTTAGAGGAGAAGTGGTGTTCAACAGATTGAAAATTTGAGAAAAGGCCACGAATGTTGCAGAAGTTTAAGAAAAGTGACTCAGACAGAGGTTCAGAACACCTCGAATGGGCGGTAGCAGATCCAGCCCCTTTGCCTGGGTTTGCTTTACTGGTATCGGCAGGGGGATAGCTAGAAGTGGGGACATTCATGGCTCTTTCCCCATGGGACTTCGAAGCTCTTGAAGATGATGCCTTATTTTTTAAATTTGGAAAAGATTTTTTAGAGCGTAAGATGCATGTATATGCAGTAAGGAATAGGGAGAGAAGTGCGTGTTTGAAAGCATGCTGTCTAACGCTCCCGCCTGGAATATTTTCCGGGTCCATTGGTGTGTACAATCTCCTCATTATCGAATAGACCAGGTCTCAATAAACAACACAAACAATATGCATCCTATTTGTCTTCTCATAAAGTATTACGAATACGTTTATGTGGCCAGGGTTATAATGTATTGATGTGCTATCCGTTCATTAAACAAAGACTCAAACATGATAAACAAAATTTAAAAGCAAAACAATTTGTTGCCCTAATATAAAAATATATCTTTAAATTATAATTATAAAAATTATAATTATTAATATAATTTTTAAATAGAACTAGATTTTAGTTTTAGGGGTAACTTATTTATTTTTTATCAGAAATCATTTTACCAGGCATTGCATTAAAGAATGTATCGAATTATTTAAAACAAATTTCGCATTAATATATAAAAATATGTTTTGAAATTATATTATAAAAAATATTAATATAATTTTTAAATAAAACGAGATTTTAGTTTTATGGCTAATTTATTTATTTTTTATCAAAATTCATTTTAACGCCCATTAAAGGATTTATCTAATTATTTAAAACAAAGTTTGCCTTAATATACAAATATATCTTTAATTTATATTATAAAAAAAATATTAATATAATTTTTAAATACAACTAGATTTTAGTTTTAGGGGTAACTTATATTTTCTTCATCAAAAACCATTTTAACACGCATTAAAGAATCTATCGAACTATTTAAAACAAATTTTTGCTTTAATATACAAATATATCTTTAAATTATATTATACAAAAAATTAATATAACTTTTAAATACAGGTAGATTTTAGTTTTAGGGTCAATTTATTTATTTTTTATCAAAAATCATTTTACCACCATTAAAGAATCTATCGAATTATTTAAAACAAATTTTGCGTTAATTGACTTTTCTCTCTCTCTCCCTCTCTCTCATGACTTGGTGAAAACTTAAGGGCCGCCCACTAAAATTCATTCAGCGACAGCCCACTAAAATTCGCTCAACCAATAAATGTTTTGCTTTCTGAAAGTGCGGGGAAGGGAGAAGTCTTTTCTTCAGCATGCCCCATTTTAGGGGGTCTATTCCCTGCCCTATAAAATCAGCGGCAGTGACATATGTGAATCATTTTACTGTTGGAGAAGCATTTCAATTGTTGCATACAAGCTTATAACCAAGGATGCACTCTGACGAGCACCCCACTATCAAGTAGTAAGTTATTTTACATTGTATATATTCTGTTCTAAATATACAGAAGTAGTCTTATTCAATAGTGCTCTGATTGAAATATATAGAAGTTAAATCTTCTGTATCGACATTTATGTAGAAGTGTGTTTTCTGTGAAATTTTCGTGATTATGTGGTTTATTTTGATTGTGCCCAATTTTATCCTATTATTATTTTATCTGAAAGGACCGAGTCATCTATACACGAGTGCCTATCCGAATAAGTTTCGCCAGCGGTATACCTCTGCTGTGATACAGTGTGAGTACTGTTATTTTAGAATATATTTCTGATATAATATATATAGGCCGGGTCGAAATTTTATATTGAAAAGGTCATATTGTGAGGGATTTGAATGGAATAGAGGAACACCTTCATAAATTATTTTCGCTGTTTAAAGCCTCCTACCCCTGGCACAAATTTCACTTTTTGACCTATACTGAAGAATATTCCATTTATACGAGACTTACTCTCCATTCAGGTTTTTTGATGACATTAATCTTTATTAACGTATAATATTTTATTTAATAATGTACAGTAGTACGAAAATTAATTAAGTACAACAATATATTCAGAATAAAAATTTAAAGGCATAATAAATGTGCTAAAATTCAATTTACTTTTTCATTGTTCGTTATCACATCAAAAGGGAAGAAATTTTTAAAATCATTAGGAAATTTTATTTCATATGTTTCTTACTCATTCCACTGGGCCTTCCATTCAAACTTGGGCAGTTTTCGCCTTGATTCAAATGAGTTTAAGATAAACTTTTGACGGTTGTCATATCCTATTCTTTCCCGACATGCCTTTGTTACTAGGTTCACTGCCCTTTCCACACTTTGACCGTGGCATGGAAAAGAAGCTATCTCCAGTGGCTTACATTGAGCCTGTAGTAGCTCATCGTCGCTAAAATTATTTAGCAGCGGTGGAGAAGTAATGATCTCTTTTTGCCAATCGATCATCTCGGTGTAGTCAGTAGATTGGAAATTGAGGGTTCGAGGCAACTCAAAGTTTCTGGTACCTGAAAATCCTGTTCTTGAAAGGATGATTTTCTGAATAGCTTGCTTCCTAATTTCTAGTCTCTTGTCAGTTACCATTGATATGAGTATATTTTCTGGGTGAGCAAAGTAGGCGTTATTCTTTAATACTGGTTCTATGATTGATCTATGTTGTTCATCTAAATTTCGAAGCAAGCACATTAAATGCCAAAAGTTATATGCACCATCAGTTGCATTAGGATGAGATTTTATCAAAATTGGTCCTAACTGATTTTTTATTTGGACTTTTGAATTTTGGTTGCTTGGAAGCGGACAGCTGGTCTTGAACTGGAAATTGTGGTGATTAAACCGTGTAAAATTTAAAATAAGAAACATCATCGAAGGTTTCCCTGTAAAGGAATTGTTTGTATTAGATTTGGTTTGGAGACAGCATACTGTAACAACAGTAACCTAAGAATTGTCCTCTGCAAAAGAGGAGACGGAGTTGGGAGCCAGATCTCATAACTGCTTGTAAGCGCCCTGAATGAACCCCATTATTTTATAAGTGCCAGTGATTTACGTATTTAATATTGTAGGTTTAAGTTTAGGTTAAGTTAAGTTCGGGTTTAGGTTGTTAAATTTAGGTTAAGTTTAAGTTAAGTTTGTTAGGGTAATGATAACTTGTTTATGCAGCCTGATTTACTTTGTATATATTAATATATAGTTTTGTAATCTAATGTTTTACTGTTCCTGGCTGGGACGGCCTCGCGCTGTAAAGGGGACATGTATATATTCGGTTGTGGAATCCTGGTCACGGTAACAGTTGGCATCCCCAGCTAAGATTTTTTTTTCCCATTTACTCATTTTGTTATACCGTTCGGTTTTGGTTTCATTGTATGTATGTACTTTTCTTTTAATTTTTCATAATTTGATTTTCTAGTTTTGAAAGCTTGATTTAATCATATTGTTTAGGATGATTGAAGAAGGAGCATTAGGAGACATGACTGTGGATGAGAAGGGGCAGCAGTCGGTTAGATTGAAGGCAAGTGGCGGTTTAAATGAATTTGATGGTGCGATGACTGCAATAGAGAGTTCTGTACAAGAATTGCTGAATGAAGAAGGAACTGAAGGTAAAGATGTGAAACTGAAAGCTTTTTTTGAGCGTATGCGTAAAATGGAGGAAGGGTATGTGAGTAAGAAATTGGTTGAAGTGGGACGGGTGCACTTGCCAAGGCGTTTGGAGAAGAAGGTTGCTTATTACTCTGAAAGCGATAAATCTGAGTATGATTGCGAAAGTCCTGGTGAATGGAAAGAGGTGCAAAGTAAAAGGAAAAGGAGACTGAGAAATAAGGCTAAGCGTGATTGTGAAAGTAAGTTTGGAAGAAGTGATAAAGGTGTTAAGTGTAGAAAGTACACAGTGGATGGAAGTTCTAGTTCAGATTTTTCGAATGAGGAGACTCCCTTGCCCAGAATGAACGTGTATTTGGAAGATTTTTATGCCATGAGAGATAAGGGTGTTAGTGCGTGCAGAGGCAGGATAAATGTTTGAATATTAGAAGGGTTAGTTGTGTGGTTCCAATAAATAGATTGTCCATTAGTGGGAAAATATGCTTTGAGGAAATTGAAGGTTATGCGTGTACTGCCAGTCGAATGAGCATCAATGTGAGTCAGACAGAGAGAGGAGTTAGCGAGAATGTGGGTCATGAATTAGAAAAGATCAAGTGTGTTAGAACAAAGAGTGAACAGACTGAAAGTGCAGTGTGTAGTGAAAAGCTCGAGCCGAAATCAGGCCCTAGAACTCGTTCTAAGGGTACTGTGCCGGAAATTTCAAATGTGCAAGTCCATACAATTGAGTATATGGTTAGACATAGTAGAAATGTCTAGGTTTTGTAGCATTTCTTTGATATTATCGAAATTATATTTGGATTATTTTTTTTTTGCTAATTAAAAACTTGTGTATAAACTTGTGTATAAACTTGTATATAAAAAAATACTCCTGTATCTAAATTTGAATGTCATAGACAATAAGAATTTGTAATTTATGGAGAAAATAGCACTAACTATTTGTTTTATAGGGTATTCTTAGTATTGGCAGTAATTACTCGTAAATTAATGTACGGCTGTTTCTTTTTAGAACCTTAAA
This sequence comes from Bathynomus jamesi, assembly GCA_023014485.1. NCBI lineage: Eukaryota > Metazoa > Arthropoda > Malacostraca > Isopoda > Cirolanidae > Bathynomus > Bathynomus jamesi. Next base: position 140,609 of record JAJOZX010008973.1, on the reverse strand, counting down.
ATAGCTAATGACTAAGAATATAATAAGGAATAGGTATGTTTTTTTCATTGAAATTAGGGCACTGGCACGGCTATATATGTTTGAAACGTCATAAAGGGGAGTATCCAGAGAGAAAATTATGAATTAATTAACGGACCCAGAGAATTAACTACCACCTGCACGCCTACGCCATTTCTGGATGAACTGCTGGTGTACAGGATCGATGTCAGTGAATGTTCATGCAGAACTAATTACCAGCTTAGATAACCGGTTGCGCCGTTTCTGGATGAACTGCTGGTGTCCAGGATCAATGCCAGTGAATGTTCATGCAGAACTACTTTACCTGCCAGCTTGCACGGTTGCGCCATTTCTGGATGAATTGCTTGGTGAACAGGATCAGCGGTAATGAATGTTCAAGGACACAATTCCGTGTTTTTCATCGTATGAAAATGAAGAGCAGATGCATGGCAAAGAAACGGCTGGCTGCATGTAACTGCTTCGCTGATTTTTTCTGTTATCCCAAGTTTTATTAATTTAAAAAAAATGTGAATGGCTAAAAGTGTATAGAAAAGTTTTTTTCTGAAAATGTTTGGGTTCGTTTTTGTTCAACAATTGAATTTATTTTATATTTGTCATTATAACTTTGTATATACTGCGGGTTTGGGGTAGCTTATTTGTATCGGTATTTACTACTCGATCTCATTAATTAGGGCATAGGGAGAGTGCTTACTTGTAAATATGTATATAATTGGGTATTCTGTATTATTTTTTTTCCCTTTTTGTATTTAAGTGACTTGCAATATTTTACTAGGGAAACCAGTCTGTCTGTCTCGTGTGTGTGTGCTACAGAATGTATGGTTAGAATGAAATTTTATTTCATTCTTAGGGCGGGGAAGTGTAACAGGGTGCATGTTGTGATTTCTGGATGATCCGTTGAGTGGTTGGTTGTATGGTATGTGATACGTGGCTAAATTTCGTGCGTGCTTGGACTTTTGAATTTTGGTTGCTTGGAAGCGGACAGCTGGTCTTGAACTGGAAATTGTGGTGATTAAACCGTGTAAAATTTAAAATAAGAAACATCATCGAAGGTTTCCCTGTAAAGGAATTGTTTGTATTAGATTTGGTTTGGAGACAGCATACTGTAACAACAGTAACCTAAGAATTGTCCTCTGCAAAAGAGGAGACGGAGTTGGGAGCCAGATCTCATAACTGCTTATAAGCGCCCTGAATAAACCCCATTATTTTATAAGTGCCAGTGATTTACGTATTTAATATTGTAGGTTTAAGTTTAGGTTAAGTTAAGTTCGGGTTTAGGTTGTTAAATTTAGGTTAAGTTTAAGTTAAGTTTGTTAGAGTAATGATAACTTGTTTATGCAGCCTGATTTACTTTGTATATATTAATATATAGTTTTGTAATCTAATGTTTTACTGTTCCTGGCTGGGACGGCCTCGCGCTGTAAAGGGGACATATATATATTCGGTTGTGGAATCCTGGTCACGGTAACAATAGCATTCACAAGAAGATATATCAAACATTTCATCATACTGAGCTACTTTTAAGGCAAAACTCATTTCTTCAATGTAACGGCACCTTGTTCAATTTTGAGGCTTCTTTGGTGTTAATCGTAGGGAAAGAAAAGTTCATCCAAATGTCTTCAATATTTTTTACAACAACCCTGTAACAATTATTAGCAGTTGCTGATCCTTTTGATTTAGCTTCTTCACGATGGCGCACAAAAAGGTAGAGTCTCACAACATCTGCTTTTGAAGGAGCCATGGCTGCTGGGAATTCCGTAGGATATCCAAAGGCTGCATTTGAGGACTTGCTTCTAGTAGTCATAGTTTATATTCAGAAGTAAAATTAAATTATATGTAATTTATAATTTATGATAATTCAAATTATAATTAAAGCAAATGCAAATTATTTCTATTTATCTGAAAAATTATTTTTATTTATCTGAAACGTAAAAATATCAAGCATTAAACAAACATCTTATGAAACATATAACAACATTAAACCTATGCAAATATGAAGGTAAAAAAGGGCGGAGGGGCATGTGATATGGGTAGTACGGTAGCACATGCTTGATTTTTTAATATTTTGTTAAAGTGATAAAAAAACCTCACATAGTGTACGTTTTAAGAAATAACATTTTTCCCATTAAAATATATGCAAATATGAGGGCAAAAAAAGAGGGAGTATGTGCTAGGGGTAGCAAGGGTAGCACATGCTTGATATTTCAATATTTTGTTAAAATGATAAAATGAAACTTCTCACATAGTGTACTTTTTAAGAAATAAAAAAAATCCCATTCTCGACCCGACCTAATATACTGTATATATATAGTAGACGCCAGATTTAGTGTCCCCGGATATTGTGTCTCGCCGCTTATAATGTCTCAAAACTAGGAAACAGTTACTTTTACATGGTAACTGCTATGGATAGAGTGTATTTGATTACGCTTATAGTGTCTCTTTTCAGCTAGTATAGTCTTCTTGGAAGCTCTAGTTTACACTTGTATTTGTGATGCCTTGCTGTTTAAAGGCATACTAGATGGCCATGGAAGGAAAATGTTTTGTTTTAATGTAAAATGAACATAGTTTTGATGTTTCAGTTGAATTGTAAAAACAAATTGTAAAAGTTTTAATGAGAAATTGCATATTAAAGGTGTTTATGCTGTAAATATATTGATATACAGTACATATTCACTACTTTTAACCTTGCAACTCGAGAGAGACCAAACTGTGGAATGTGGATATACGTAGTGTCTCATCGGATGTAGTGTTCTTTTGAATGGCACCGAGTGGGACACTATAAACGGCGTCTACTCTATATATATATATATATATATATATATATATATATATATATATATACAGTCGAACCTCGTTTAACGTCACGCTCAGTTTACGTCTTTTCGTTTAGCGTCAAAGCCTCCATTGGCCTACATGCATTCGTTCTACGTCATTTACCCCGTTTACCGTCAGGGCAAAAAATAAAAAATCACGCATCGCTCACATGATACTCCCGTGATAGTCACGTGATGTTCCCGTGAGGCCTGCATGATGACCGCCTGAGGCAGGCATGGAACACCGTTTCCCAGTCAGTTGTTCTTCAGGCGTTTTGTTGATTGGTTGTGGATTACCTAAAACCCCATTGAACATGTACTTCGTTTAACGTCACTTTCGGTTAACGTCACTTTTCCCAGAACGAATCAATGACGTTAAACGAGGGTCGACTGTGTATATATATATATATATATATATATATGATGAATTTGTGAAATAATTTTCATATATATATATATATATCATATAATATTATATATATATATATATATATATATATGATGAATAAAACCACGAAGGAAAAAGAAACACAAAGGGTGCTCAAGCGCTTTCGTCTAATGACATCCTCAGGAATGGAGTGAAAGGACAGATCAAGGCAATATATAGGTTACAAAAATAAACACATACATACATATTCATATATATATACATATATATATATATATATATACACACATATACATATATATAGTAAGCATAGAAAAAATTGTGGGAGGAGCAAACATTTGTATGGGAGATTGACACTTTTAGCACTTCAGCCGACATTCAATATAAATTCAAATGGCTTGTTTATGAAACAGGTCACAAAAGAATAAAGAAATAAAAATAAATATAAATATAAATTGAGAAAAAAATTAATTACAAAATAGTGCCTTAGTGATATATATGTCACAGCCTAAATAACCATAAAGAAATAAACCGGCAAATAAAAAAAAAACCACAAATATATATACATACATATATATATATATATATATATATATATATATACATACACACATACACATATACATATATATAGTAAGTAAAGAAAAATTGTGGGAGGATAAACACATTTGTATGGGGAAAAAAGACACTTTTAGCACTTTGGCCCGAGAATTACATAACTATGATTTACCTTTACCTGCGCCCCTTCTCTCCAATATTTATATGGAGTTTTTTGAAATTACTTACATTCCGAGAATCCTGGGGGTTGGCATCCCTTGGTTGCGGTACGTCGACGATATTTTGTGTATCTGGCCCATGAATCGTGACCTGGATGACTTCCTCCTTCAGTTAAATGACCAAGTCCCCTCCATTAAATTTACTTTAGAAGTGGAACAAGACAACTCAATCCCGTTTTTGGATGTGCGTGTTCATAGGGATAGCCCGGGTTTTAAGTTTAGTATCTATCGGAAAAAAACAAACAATTTGTCCTACGTACACTTTTACTCTGGACATGACACCCCTATTAAAAAGGCCATATTTTCCTCAATGTTTCTCCGCGCTCTTAGGATCGCCAGTCCGGAATACATCGATGCCGAATTGGAAAATATCAACGGTATTGGAAGTGAGTTGTGTTACCCATCTGCGTTCATGGAATCTTGTCTTAATAAGGCTAAACGAACCTTCTATCGTGTGAATAATAACACTCGCACCTTGTCAAAGAATATTTTAGTACTTCCATTTTTCCCGGGCTTCTTAGGCATTGCTAATGTACTTAAACTTTTGGATATCAGTGTAGTTTTTTCATATAACAATATTGTGAAAAACATCATAGTAAAAAATAGCCCTACCAATAATTTAGGCATTATCTATAAAATTGGGTGTAAGCAATGTGATTCCTTTTACATAGGTCAGACGGGAAAGGATTTGCAAACGCGTGTAAAACAGCATCAATATTCCGTTAGAACGGGACAGTTGTCCAGTGCCCTTTTTGTCCATTTGTCAGAGTTATCCCATTGTATTGATTGGAATAATGTTTCAGTTTTGTTTCACTCTAGCAACATTGTTAATAGAAATATTCTTGAGTCGGCTATAATTCAACTTACAAATAACCTTAACATGAGTAAAGGTCTGTTTCAACTCGATCCCGTTGCTTTGAATTCCTTCAGAATGGATTTAAACAAAAAGGGCAGGTTGTTAAATCTTTGGTAAAAATTTGTTTTTGTCTTTTTTTTGTTTTTTCCTTATAAATCTGTAGGTTTCTCTTACAATTTTATTTTTCAATTTTTTGCTGTATGCGTGTATGTGTATGTATGTATGTGTATGTGAGTATGTGTGTGGTCATTGCAGTTAAATGTGTGTGTATGTATATGTGTGTATATGTATGTATGTATGTGTGTATATGTATGTGTGTATATATGTATATATATATGTGTATGTACCTTACCTTACCTTACAACCTCACAAAGGTTCTGCGCGATGATTTCTCATTTCGCGAAGGTCAAGCTTGTATGTGTATATATATATATGTGTGTGTGTGTGTGTGTGTTTGTATATATGTGTGTATATGTATATATTTGGTTATGCCGGTATACATGTGTAGGTGTATTATTTGTAATTTTTTCAATTTATATTTATTTTTATTTCTTTATTCTTTTGCGACCTACCGTTTTTTCAGACAATAATTATAAAAACAAATCTTTGGTAATTTTTTCCCTTATGCATATATATATATATATATATATATATTCTGTATATGTTGCGTTTATATTTCGTATATATACCGTATATATGTTGTATATATTTTTATGGTTCTTTATATATCATCTAGGCATCATTTTGTTTTCCAATTTATATTTACTTTTACTTTTTTATTCGTTTGTGACTATAATATGCATGATTCAGACAATAACTAAAAAACCTGTGGTAATTTTTCCCTTATAAATTGGTGTGCCTCTCTTAAAATTTATTTTTCAATTTATTATTATTATTTTTTATTATTTTTTAATTTTTTTTGGTTTATTTCTTTATTTCTTTGTGACATATATATCAATTTGGCATCATCTATTAAATTGATTGTAAACTTCCCTTTTGAGCTTGAATTTGTAGACTCCACTTACAATTTTTGTTTTTTTATCTGTTGGTTTATTTCTTTATGGTTATTTTGGCTGTGACATATATATCACTAAGGCACTTTTTATATTTATATTTATTTTTATTTCTTTATTCTTTTGTGACCTGTTCCATAAACAAGCCATTTGAATTTATATTGAAGGTCGGCCAAAGTGCTAAAAGTGTCTTTTTTCCCCATACAAATGTGTTTATCCTTCCACAATTTTTCTTTACTTACTATATATATGTATATGTGTATGTGTGTGTGTATATATATATATATATATATATATATATATATATATATATATATGTATGTATATATATTTGTGGTTTTTTTTTTTATTTGCCGGTTTATTTCTTTATGGTTATTTAGGCTGTGACATATATATCACTAAGGCACTATTTTGTAATTAATTTTTTTTCTCAATTTATATTTATATTTATTTTTATTTCTTTATTCTTTTGTGACCTGTTTCATAAACAAGCCATTTGAATTTATATTGAATGTCGGCTGAAGTGCTAAAAGTGTCAATCTCCCATACAAATGTTTGCTCCTCCCACAATTTTTTCTATGCTTACTATATATATGTATATGTGTATATATATATATATATATGTATATATACAGGGTCGGCGGAAATAGCTCCCTATTTTGGATTGGTAAAAAAATACGTATATTATCCATTTATTTCAGACGAAATAATATGAAAAGGTAGGCATACATGGTAGGTTTTCTCTAAAATTCAATGTGGGCTCCAACTCTTTCCACCAGCTTCTGGAGCCGCCCAGGAATTGCGTCCACTGACTTTAGCAGGAACTCCGGCGGGATGGAGGACATGACTTCCCGAATTCGGTCCTCCAGTTCTTCCAATGTCCTCGGTTTGGTGCGGTAGACTTCTTCCTTTACCCACCCCCAAAGAAAGAAGTCGCACGGTGTCAAGTCGGGGCTCCTGGCTGGCCATTGATGTGGACCACGACGACCCATCCAACGCCCAGGGAAGTGGGCATCCAGCCACTCACGGACAACAAGAGCGAAGTGCGGAGGGGCGCCATCTTGCATAAATATCAGATCGTCGATGTTCTCCCAAGTGCTGACAACCGGCCAGACCTCGTTTCGCAACATAGCAAGGTACCACTCAGCATTCATGGTGTTGCGCAGAAGGAACGGGCCCACAACCTGATCTGAGGTCATACCACACCACCCGTTACACTGAACCGATTCTGCCATTTTTCAGCGGTAACCGTGCGACTTCTTTCTTTGGGGGTGGGTAAAGGAAGAAGTCTACCGCACCAAACCGAGGACATTGGAAGAACTGGAGGACCGAATTCGGGAAGTCATGTCCTCCATCACGCCGGAGTTCCTGCTAAAGTCAGTGGACGCCATTCCTGGGCGGCTCCAGAAGCTGGTGGAAAGAGTTGGAGCCCACATTGAATTTTAGAGAAAACCTACCATGTATGCCTACCTTGTCATATTATTTTTTCTGATATAAATGGATAATATACGTATTTTTTTACCAATCCAAAATAGGGAGCTACTTTCCGCCCACCCTGTATATGAATATGTATGTATGTATGTTTATTTTTGTAACCTATATATTGCCTTGATCTGTCCTTTCACTCCAGTGTTCCTGAGGATGTCATTAGACGAAAGCGCTTGAGCACCCCTTTGTGTTTCTTTTTCCTTCGTGGTTTTATTCATCATAAATATTTTTCACGTGTCACTTTCGTGAAATAATTTTTCATATATATATATATATATATATATATATATATATATATACATATATATATATATGTGCTCTTCCAATATGTGCTCTACCGCGAAACTGTGATCTACCATATTCCAATACGTGCTCTACCGTGAAACTAGCCTTATAAGGCTAACTAACGAAAATATCATGACTTAACCTAACCAATCGTTAGGTCAACTATACGCCCTTGACGATTGGTTAGGTTAAGTCGTGATATTTTCGTTAGTTAGCCTTATAAGGCTAACTAACGTACCTGCTGCTAATCCGAATAATCTAAGGTAGATCACGTATTGGAATGTAAATTTTAAGGTATAGCACATATTGGAGGAGCACCTATATATATATATATATATATATATATATATATATATATATATATATATATATATATTTCACCATGCTTTACGTATACATTATTATTTTACAGAGCTGTTGCGTGTATTCATTTGATGGGGCGTGTGAACAATGACAGTGTATTTTTGAGCCAGGCTCTACAGGATTTGGCACCACAATATTCTCAACCCGATGTCGACACACTCCCGAGAAGCACAAACGATTCGAGCAGTGATAACTACATTATGTAAACAATATGTAAATCGAAAGCAGTCTATTGTTTAACGGTATGCCTCAGCATATCATGTAACTAACTAATTCCTTTTACATAAAAGCTCTTTTGAAATGAATGAAATGAATGGCGCATTAGTTTTTGTTTTTATTTTTTTTTTAAAGCCCTGACGAGATTTTATTTTAAAACATTCGCCATATAATTAGCTCTTTCTCTCTCTCTCTTTATCCTGTGAAAAAAAAAAAATAAATAATAATAATAAAGCGCAGTTTACAGTAATTTTTTTCCTTTTTCTTTTGGTGGTTAAAGATGGGCTACATAGACCTATGTACACAGTCTGCACAGTATGGGGATGAGTTGGCTGTTTTATACGATGTTCCCCGAAACACGGAATGTGTGATAACACTGTGTAACACTGATTCTGTTTATATAGAATTTTTTGTTTTTATATGCATTTGTGGGCGCTGAGTCCAAATCTGGCCTTGGTTTGTGTGTATCATCAATGGTTTCAGAGATAATCCATTTTTCATGTTTTACCAGTATAATGTTATTATGGGCGCAACAATATCAGAATAATCAGGAATTGTTGAGAACAATCCGGATGTTCGTTGACAGTTTCTTGTTCTAGAAATTGCCCGAAACTTCCACTGTGCTATATAAAGAAGAGCGCAGAGTCTGAGAAGTCAGTAAGTGTGAGCACACAAAGAAAACAGGTTGTTTGTCTGATGGTTACCAGCACTGAGGTACTGTGTTTCTGTGCTTCTCTGTGCTGACGATTTGAGTGTTATCTATCCTTTTTTATTGCGAACATTATTTCAGTGTTGCGAATACATCTTTTTTCTGGAATCTGTAATCTGTTGCAGATTTAATAACTCTTCTCTCTATATCTGCAGGTTATGATTAATGTAGTACAGTTTGGTGAAGAGAATGGCAACTAGAGCTTGTAAACACTCGCCGGATATATTTTGCTACGTTTGTTGGTATTACATAGGCCCCAAGCAAGTATCGCACAAGATTGTGAAAGGCACCAAGTTCTGGATCGCGTATCGGCTCTATTTTGCTATGCTTATGGGTGTCCAAGATGAGCCCTGAGCACCCCATGTGATCTGTGGAAGCTGCCGCTCCACACTTGAAGGGTGGCTGCGGGAAGTACGAAAGGCAATGCCCTTTGCGGTACCCAGAATATGGAGAAAACCAACGAGCCACCATGACGATTGCTACTACTGCATGGTAGATGTTTCTAAGTACAGGAAAGTTAAAGGAAGGCAGACTCTTCAGTATCCAAGCATAGCGTCGTCCATAGCTCCTGTACCACATGGCGAAGGTCTTCCAATACCACGTCCACCAGAACAGGTATCTATCCATTACTTTACCGTCTGTATTTACAGACTGTGGGTCATTATGTGTCGATTTTTCTTAGTGCTGATGCTCTTCTACATATATAGCTATGCCTATATTTTGTTTCTTTGCTTTGCAGGTTGAAAATGAGGATGCAGCTAGCTCATCTGATATGTCGGCTGGTGAGGACAGTCATGATGAAGAATATACAGTAACTTTCAGTACAAACCCTCACTTTCCAAATCAGAGGGAATTGGACGACTTAATTAGAGATTTGGGTCTGACGAAATCAGGGTCTGAGCTTCTGACCTCCAGACTCAAAGAGTGGAATTTGCTTGGAGAAGACTGCAAGAGCACTGTATACCGAAAGCGGCATGAAGAGTTTGCAAGGTTCTACGATGTCAATGGCTCTCTCTGTTATTGCAGCGAGGTTAATGGTCTATTCACAGCTATTGGGTTAACAAATATACCCTCAGAGTGGCGCCTGTTTATTGAGAGTTCAACTCGGAGTTTAAAAACTGTTCTACTCCACAATGGGAACAAATATCCAACTATACCAGTTGCACATTCTGTTCAAATGAAAGAGGACTATGAAAATGTCAAACAACTGCTCACTCAAATCAGTATGAACAATATAACTGGTACGTGTGTGGTGATTTCAAAATGATTGGTTTCCTGTTAGGTTTACAAGGAGGGTTTAATAAATATTCATGTTTTCTTTGCCTGTGGGATAGCAGGGCTTCAACTGAGCACTATAAAACAGTTCAGTGGCCTCCACGTGAAGGACTGCAACCAGGAAAGTACAATGTACTCAGGGAACCTCTTGTGAAGCCTGACACAGTTGTGCTACCACCTCTCCATATTAAGTTGGGTCTAATTAAGCAGTTTGTAACTGCGTTAGATTTTGGAGGGGAAATTTTCCAACAGATTCGGGTCATGTTCCCTAAACTCTCTGAGGCCAAAATCAAGGCTAGCATCTTTGTAGGACCACAAGTCAAGGCGCTGTTGAATTCAAAGAACCTTGAAGCCAAGATGACTCCGATCGAAAAAGAGGCTTGGTGTGCTTTCCGTGATGTGGTTCGTGGGTTTTTAGGCAACCATAAAGCACCAAACTATAAGGAGTTAGTGTCAAACTTGACTAAGTGCTGTGGCAAAATGGGGTGTCGTATGTCTTTAAAATTACAATATCTGCATTCACATCTAGACTTTTTTCGTGATAACCTGGGCGATGTGAGTGAAGAACATGGCGAAAGATTCCATCAAGTTATTCAAACGATGGAGAAAAGGTACCAGGGACATTCGGATGCTTCCATGATGAGAGACTACGTATGGTCGCTGATTAGAAAGGATAAGAATGTTCATACGCTGAAATCGCGTTCTTCAGTGCATTTTTAAGGAACGCACACTGCATAACGAGGCTTGTTATTCTCTTATCGGTTCTCCTCATGATATATATTATATCCTTTGCACCATTTTGAGTTTGTCAAACAATTTTGGCTCAATAAACATTAATTTCCAATAGTGCTTTTATTTTCAGAAAATATTTATGTTAGCCTTCTTTATATACTTTGCCATATGAAAAGTGTCATAACCTATATTTTTGAAACGGTTGACGATAGAGCAAAACCAATATCATTTTTGGAATCAGCGCCCCGAAATCATTAAGGAACGACAGAAAAATCACAATAAACAGAAAATTTTTCAAATTTTGTTACCCAGTGTAATCGAAGAAACGATACAAGTTTCTCTTTTTTTCTTGTGCATATGTGTTGGTCCGGTAAGAATAAACCATGTATTTTCAACATTTTATTAAATAATAAAACTCTGGGTAACTTTTACGTCTATTTATAAATTAATACATAATTTCGTTTAATGTATACATTATATTAGTAACTACACAGTACAATTTTAACTATTAACACAAACATTTCTCGCTTATTTCGGTGGTCGTTCTTTACATATATATATATATATATATATATATATATATATATATGTAAAGAACGACGCTTGTGTAGAAGAGCTTTCCGCACAAGATGAGAGGGAGAGCGAGCAAATGAAAAATGAGGTACCTCTCAGGAAACGAACCCGGGATCATCCAATTGCCGGTCGGATATGCTAACCACTGCACCAAGGACCCCGATTAGTCAGTACTCGTAATTCTCCTACATACGAGCGGAATCAAATATCCTGCGGGGGCACCTTCGCATGCCGTACATATATACATTTTAACTGCAAACAACACACAGTATAATTAACGTAAAGAACGACGCTTGTGTAAAAGAGCGTTCCGCACAAAATGAGGAGGGAGAACGAGCAAATGAAAATGAGGTACCTCCCAGGAATCGAACCCCGGATCATCCAATTGCCGATCGGATATGCTAACCACTGCATCAAGGACCCCGATTTGGTTCCGCTCATATGTAGGAGAATTACGAGTACTGACTAATCGGAGTCCTTGGTGCAGTGGTTAGCATATCCGACCGGCAATTGAATGATCCCGGGTTCGATTCCTGGGAGGTACCTCATTTTTCACTAGCTCGTTCTTCCTCCTCATCTTGTGTGGAACGCTTTTCTACACAAGCGACGTTCTTTACATTAATTATACTCTGTGTTGTTTTTAGTTAAAATGTCTATATATATATATATATATATATATATATATATATTATATATATATATATATATATATATATTAGGGTGTGTTTATGGTATATCGTGAAAAATGCGAAATGAAAATGCAAGGGAGCGGAACCCTTTATTTTGTGAGGATACATGAGAAAACAGAACAGGCAAAATTTCTTTGTAATCCAACAACATTTAGAGGTTGCCCCACAGCTGATAGGTATTTTCAATTTATAGGGCAATGGAAATTTTAATTCTCAGTTTAAATGATAAATTGCATCTCCAATATACATCTCCAATAATATTCAGAACAAATATATCGTGTGAGTATATTCACTAAATTCATAATTAAAGTACATGATACCTCGAGTGTTGCCGTTCATTTTTTCATCAAAGTGCTTTGGAGGCTCTCCGCAAGACTTTACGATGTTCTTCGACGATTTGAATCAAGAACTGCATCTGCTCTTCGTTCCGAGTCCTTCCAGCCTTCGTGAATTCTTGAATCAATGCTATGCCTCGCTCTGCTGCATCATTCACTACATTTAAGGAATCCACCCTGATCTTTGCTGAACCAAAGCTGATGTTGTTTTCCCAGTTTGATGGATCCTCTTGCAGGAAATCGACCGGAAGATCTAGAAGGGTGAACAGATTGTACGTATTGGAAGAGCAAAAGTCTGCCAGGGTCTTTCCTCTTGGATCTGGAATCCAGACTCGTCGGGGGGGAGCTTCTGACCCTTCAACTGAATTCATATTCTCTACCATTTTCCGCTTCTCATCATCATCGACTGCAGGATCGAATAGTGCATGGCCCACGTTTACCTCATTGAGGTACCAGAGATGCCGATTAAAACTTGTACTCAGCGGCGTTGGTGTTTTGCAACTTTTGAAGGAGGGCTAAGTCGCTTCGTGGAGCGCTTGGTGCTTCTCTTGCTGAAAACCACGGAAGGACGTAATCTTGAGCAACGAAGAGACAGAAGTCCCGCAACCCAGAAATCAGGCGGTCACTGCTACTTGCTCCACGAGATGTTGAAGGACATTGGTTCATGTGCATCGTGAACTGGTATCTGAACATTCAAATCTTGAAAGAGTAAATTCCACGCGCCATCCACCGTGCTCGGTGCAAAGCCCCTGGAGCCATGAACACAGGACTCCGACGTCCGTGAGGTACTCCTCCCAAGGAAATGACTACAAGTTCAAGAAGCTCTTTGTAGTCATCTCTGGGATGCTTCACTTTCAGAAGGTCATTTGCTTCATGAATCATCTTCTCGGCCCAGGGACTGATCACTGCAGCCGTGTCCACTTCGTCCGCGGCAGTGGAGTATTCATTCAATTTCAGTTGCGGCCAAACATTACGGAAGCTCTGGAAAATCGTAATCTCAGGTCCTTTGGAAAGGTCTCCAACAAGGAAAGAAAATACTGCTTCAAGCAGCAGTTCCAGCACGTGATGTCGACACGCAAAGTAAATCATTTCACGCACGAGAGCCTGCTCTACTCGCACACACACTCCTCCATGGATGCCGGTGTTGGTGGCTGTCGTGTCAAAGCAAAGAGCTTTGATCTTCTGGCCAAGATCCCAGTTTTCGATGGTTTCGATGATGACGATTGCTGTCCTTTCTGCCTTGGAGTCTGGGAGTTTGGGGATGGCTAGAATCTTGCTCATCCCATCCCCGGTAACTAAGATGGCTAAACGGTCGATTTTTTCTCTTCCCATTAAGTCTGCCATAAGGTTTCCATCCCAGTGAAGAACAAGAGGGCATTCAGGCTTGTAGGAAGCTCTCACCTCTGCTTCGTGGCTGATCTGTACCTGGATCTGCTGGCCCGAATAGCACTTGGACTGAGGCACATCTCACTTATGTCCTGACCCATTTGCATGCCAAAGGGATGAGAACACGAGCAGCTGCCCTGTCGCTCATCCGCGTGCGGTCCAATGCCGCAGCGACCTCCGAACTGATTGCCGTCGTCCCACGGCAATGTTTTGGAGCCGACGATGTAACTGGCTTTCTTTCGGGACTTGTTTCCTCACTTGATGACGCTGACGATGAGGTTTCCATAACAACGGTAGCAGAGATTTCTTCCATTTCCTGCACATGCCTGTCTTTCCGCTTCAATTCCTGAGCAGTTCTTTCTTGGGCCCTTGCGACTTTTTTGGCAATCTTCTTGTCGACATTTCCAATCCTTCCTCTCCGACCCTCCTCCCTTTGAGCAAGCAGGAAGTCCTTGTCCTCCTGATTTTTGATAAGATTTAGGGCATTTTGGTGACCAATGTCGAAAAGGTTGTTCAAGCTTGACCTGAACGCAGCCTGATTGTCCAAATTGGTCTTCGTTTTCCGCGAAATTCTCTTCTTCAAACCCTGCCATTCGTCATGCAATTTCCGGACGTGCTTCTTGACGTCGTGCGGATGTTTCGTCGGTAAACCTTCTGTCACCCAGATTTCAATGATGGCTTGTGATGTCGAGGACACACTCTCAGCTAAGGATTTCTTCTCTTCATTGTGGAGATGGAAAAGGTACTTCAATACATCACCTCTTGAAGGTAATTGCTGACCGGCAATAGTAGGACTTGATGACCCCACAAGCCAGATTGATTCTTCGATCTTGTACATGCCGCCATCGTTCACCAGTTATCTGTGAATAAGACAAAACAGTGAAATTGGTAAGTTAATTTAACCCATTCATGGATAAAGTACCTCAGGAAAATGTGTAGAAATAAGCCACCCTCTTTGTAACCGTAATCTGTGTTCAAACAATGATTGGCTGATAATCCATGAACACAATATGTATTAAAATTATAATAATTTTGCGAAATCATGCATACATAACCATTTACAGTATATCCAATCCATATATAAATTTAAAATATTCTACGGTACACTACACTATTTCACTCAGACGATGCGAAAAAAGATGATTGCAATACGCTGAAGCAGAGAGAGAGCGTCCAAAATTTTATACGCATAAAAATTAAACCTTATAACTATTTTTGGAAACAAAAATATTGCCGGTAAGACAAGTCATTATACTTATAAACAATTCATAATACCATCCATTACATTGCTAAGTAAAAAAAACGTTTGAAATATATGAATTATTTAAATAACACTTACCGTTATGAGAACTGTGATGTGGCTAATTTCACTGAAAAATAAGTCGCCTGAAATAGTTGCAAAAGCCTCAAAAGCGCTGATGTTGAGGGAAAACAGAATCCCTGGTTATTTCTGTACAGACATGGGGAAAGAATTTATGGGCCAAGCTTTTCGGAACATGTTTTCAGAGTTCAATATCAGTTATTACACTAGAAATTCTATACATAAGGCACCTTTAGCCGAAAGAGTTCGGCGTACCATAAAGGAACGAATGCAGCGCTATTTCACACGTAAAAGCACATACACATATAGACATTCCGGAGTCGCTGGCTTCACCATAAAACATTTCACACCACCGAACGATTGGTACATCACCTAACGAAATTTTAAAAAGAGGTACGGATACAGAGCGTGAGGTGAGAAAAGATAATCGTAGAGCACCACCACGCTCGGTGCGTTTCAAAATCAATGATCGAGGAATAAATTCGCGAAAGGATTTCTGCAAGGCTGGACACCTGACATTTCTAAAGTTAGATCTATGATGCCTAAGGATGAGGTGATGATGTATTAAGTTGAAGATTTGAAAGGGGAAGAAATTGGAGATGGCTTTCCTGGCGAGAAGTTGCAGAAAGTGACATTTAATTTAGGAAACGTCTTTAAAACTGAAAAATTTAGGGAAGCAAAGATTCAGGAAAGAGAAAAATGTACCTGGTAAAATGGTTAGGATATCGAGAAAGCTTCAACACCTATATAAAAGTTGATGCAACACTGAAGCTTAAATAGTATACAACTTGGCGCCAAACCACTTCTACTTCACACTCCTGTCCTCTGCCTCTCTCTCTGTACATCATAACAATACCCTTGCCAACTTTATAACAGAACTGCATGGGCCCATTGATTTGGGTCGTTAATCATGAGGTTGGAATATGCGAATTTCAACTGGCCGCCAAGTTTTTAACTCTTTACCGCATGAATTTTTTGTATGGTTAAGTTATGAATGCGTGTATTTGACAGGTTACAAATTAGTTCGTTTAAGCATTAAAGGGTTAAGTATTGACAAGAAAGAGGCCATTTTTATGATTCTTAGAAACGGAGATCAGTGTGAAAAGGCGGGAGTAACTCGGGACGGTACGATGCGTTCATCTCGCAGTGGGGAGGCCCAGTACTACACTACAGAAGTAACACTAGCACTGGGTCATTATGGCACAACCGAGGATATTGTGAGACACTTAAGTGGGAGTTTGAAAAGTTCAAATTTTACGTCTGATTTAGTATACGAAATCGTAAACAAAGATACCCCGGTACATACTAAAATCGAAGGCAAACAGAAATATTAAAGACAGAGCACTGTTCAAAATTATAACCTAGGGCAGATATGGACTAGCCTTCCAAAGAGATACTTTTCACGAGTTACAGCATGACTTGTGCTGCTTATTTTTTCAGCTAAAACTGGAGAAATTGAGCGATGGAGACCCTCCCTCGGACATGTGCTATATTTACAGGAATATCGTGGAGTATCAGTTTGTTGGGAATACCCAGGCGCGACTGCTGTGCATCGCCCACATTCCCAATCATAGAGGAAAGAGCTTGTGTATTACCTACGAAAAGTCTCATTATGTCAAAGTCGCAACTACCCTACTAACCAGTATTTCAATATATACGGGGCTCCAATAAACCTTAGCCCCCCCCCGCCCATGGCTTAAACCATTAGAGGTACAGTAAAACTAAACATACCTTACAAAAGAGAATTTAATCCTGCATTTAATGAGAGACAATTAAAACTTGGTGTTCCCGCCATTGGCTTCCAAGACAGCCTGAATTTGCTTTGGGTAGCTTGCCAAAAGTGACGTGAATAGATCTTGATCGTTACGCAAATTTAAATTTGCTAAAACAGTTTCAATGTGTTGCGTCATTGTATCCTTCGAAAATCGATTTGCTGCAGGTTCTTGAAACAAGAGACATTAACCTTGTCCTTTATAACTGATCCAATGTGTTCACAGACGTTCAGGTCAGGAGAATTTCCTGGCCATTCTTCATTTCCAAAGAAATCGATCACATGGTTCCGCAACAACTGTTGAGTGGCTAATGCCTTAAAGCAGGGGGCCTTATCGTGCAGAAGTGTGACCTGATCGACATCCATAACATTGTTTGGGTTTCTTAGAAAAGGAATGAAATGTTGGGATAGAATAATATCACGAAAATACTGTTCATCCCAACTCTGACCATTTGGCTTCAGCACCCACATGAGCTTTGCAGTGAACAAAACAAACACACCAACACAGTCTGGACTTTTTAATAATTCGCGATAATGTTCATTGTCATCGATTTCATTTGGTGTTGTGGCCCACACTCGATCGTTTTGGTAGTTAGGCCGATGTGTTACGTAAACAAAAAATTCATCGGAGACAGCTAAATGCATGAAATCATCCACATCCCAATCTTCAAGATAATAGGCAAACCACATTCTGTCATCGATGTTAAGTAGGGTTTTTCTTGGCCTTGGAAGTTCATGCCAAGGCTTTAAACCTTGCCTATGACGGTACAGTCGAATGATCTCACCACTAACGATCTTTCCTCTCAACACTTCGATCTCTCTAGAAAGTTTAGCACAGCTGTTTTTCCGCTTACGCGTACCGCTTTCAATGATGTCCTTTGTTTCCTGAGAGAGTGGCAAATTTGGGCGCCCAGATTTGGTTGTATCCATTTCACATTCATCCAAAGTTTTATTCCAATTTCTTTTGACGAAGTCCTCACTTCTTCTCAACTTTTTGGCAACCCATGAACGTGTTATAAAGGTGGCTCCAGCATCACGAGCTTCCCGAAATGTTATTGCTCGTATGCGATCTATCACACGTTGCCTCTCCGAATCACCAATTAATTGAGAAGCCATTATATTATCACTTTATCAGCTAGAGTAATTTTAATACCTGCAATAAATAAAGAATTTTATATATTTTTATAATCACTAAAAACTATTTCGATATAAGTAAACATGTAAGCTGCAAATGGGGGGGGGGGGCTAAGGTTTTTTGGAACCTCTTATAAGAACGATTGAGGGGAGAAGGTTCCATTTGGTGACGAGAGCTTAACAGTAAGGCTTCACTTCCGTCGTACTGCGTTAGAATGACCCAAAGGCCGTTTACAGTCTACCGAGGGGTGAGATATCAGCGCGGGAGAAGGATTGGGTCCATTTTTTCAACTATACTGCGTACGGCTGTTCCCTTGCTGAAGAGTGGTGCCAGATATCTCGGCAGGAAGGCATTACAATCAAGTCTTAACACGGTAGAAGACTTAATGGCAGGGACTAAGCCTAAAAAAAGCTCTCAAAAAACATTTAAAACGTACACGGGACGAAATTGTCAAACATGCAGAGAAAAATATGTGGCGGCGGAAATAAAAACAGGAAGAAGAATTGCACTGTACGGAGGGAGAAGAAGAAGAAGGGGTTACAAACTCGTGGCGTTAAACGTAAAATAACAAAAAATGTTTTAAGCGTATGAAACCTATGGTTAACCACTCTTTTAACTGATATAGGCTAAGGACGATGCGCTCGTGGGTCAGAGACTGATTGCTACTTGCCGAGATAGGTATCACTATTTCTGACGCGCCATGGCACATTTCATCCATCCGAGTAGTTCGCAATTTTGTAAATAGCAATTGGCTCTCTTTGATATGCCTCCTACACAAACATCTATAGAACATAACGACTTTATTACAGTTAACCCGCTAAACGCTATTAGCTCGACGAGTGCTCTTATAGAATTCGTGATCCTGAGCTCAGGCCCTTACTTTTTGGACCCAAGCTGTGTGCATATTTACGTTAAACTACAAATAGCGCATTCAGATGGGTCGGATTGCGAAAAAGACTACGTCGTATACCCAGAGACAAACTTTGTACGCACCATATTCAGCCAGTTTGACGTGTATTTAAGTCAGGTCAACGTCTGGGCAGGGTCTGGCTACTACCATGGGGCTGAAATAACTTTTGGGCAATAAGTTCGAACTTTCTGCGCTTCACATAACCGGATTTTTCCAGTTCGAACCTCCCCTCCCTGTATAAAACCGCTTTTAAACGCCTTTGTGTAAAACGGATGGTTAACGCAGTTTCGAAAATGGGGCTTGACAGTGATGTGCGTCGTAAACAGAGAGCTGTTATCGAGTTCTTAACCGCAGAGAAGGAAACAGTTGGAAATTGTCACAAACGTCTACAAAACGTTTACAGAGATACTGCTGTTGATCGAAGCACAGTTGGACGCTGGTCTAAACGTGTGAGATCATCGGAGAGAGGGAGAGCCAGCCTCGATGATGAGCGACGCAACGGTCGCCCGGCATCGGCTGTGAAATCTCACAACTGTGCAACGTGGTGACAGCATCATTCGATCAAATCGGCGCGTCACATACAAGGAGCTATCACAGCTAGGAATTAGTGAAGGTGTGAATACGATAATTCAGCAACTGGGATACTCAAAGGTGTGTTCACGGTTTGTTCCTCGCGAACTGACTGAAGGTCACAAAGCCCAAAGAAAAAAAATTGCTTCTGAGTCGTTGGTTCGATACGAGACAAAAGGGGATGACTTCCTTTCACGAATTGTGACGAGATGAGACTTGGGTACACGTCTTTGAACCTGAAACAAAACACCAATCCATGGAGTGGCAATACGCAGACTCCCCACGCGAGAAAAAGTTCAAAATGGCTCCCTTTGCAAGAAGAGTTATGGCCACCATCTTCTGGGACATGAAAGGGGGTGATTCTGGTGGACATTATAAAGAAAGGACAAACAATCAACTCAGAGGCATATATTGCTACCCTACAGAACTCCAGAGGCGAGTTCGACCGGAGAGAAAACTGGAAGACGTCCTTCTTTTGCACGATAACGCAAGACCACACAACAGTTTGCAAACAAGAGAGGCCATCACAAAAATGCGCTTGACTGTGTTACCCCACCCTCCATACAGCCCGGATCTGGCACCTTCAGACTTCCATTTGTTTGTGCCAATGAAGGATGCTATTAGTGGAAGAAAGTTTCAGACTGACGATGAGGTTGTTGAGGAGGTTAAAAGGTGGCTCCAGCGGAACCCAGCGGACTTTTACCAGCAAGGAATAAAGGCCCTTGTTTCGAGGTGGAGGAAAGCCGCAGAAAAGGATGAAGTCTATGTGGAAAAATAAAAACTTGTAAAAGAGGTATGTAACTACTTGTGTACAAAACTTCTGGAACTTACAAGGAAACTTGGAAAGAAAAAAAAAATGTGGGGCAAAATATATTGAGTGGCCCTTGTAGTATAAAGAATAAGTTTAAAAAATCTAAAAAGAAGATTTACGACTGTAGAGGTCAGACAAAGAAATTCCTTCCCCGCCCCGCCATTCTCAAAAATCATGGAATCAAAACAAAGGCTATATACTTGGGCATGAAACAGGCCCACACAGGAAACACAGATTCTGTGTTATTTCCCAAAACGACCACCAGAGGACGTCACCAAGGCCTATAAAATGCAGTTTCATCCTCAAATCATTCTCACTCTTCACTTGCTATTGTCTCGTCTTAGTCGTCACGTCTCACTCTCAGCATCTTCGTCAGTATCACCACTTGGGTTTCTCCTTATATGCAGCTTTCTTCATCCCTGGAAATCCCGGGAATTCCCGTAAAAATGAAGCCAATTCCCGGGATTCCGGGAAATCCGGGAAATAGTTCTATATTAAAGAGAACGGTAATTTTTTTTTATTGTTCAGTGATAAAATACCCTTTTAGAATTGGGATAACCAATTACTTATGCCAAGATGACCAATTTTGCATTGTAATACTTGAATTGAGTTTACCAATCAGTGGTAGCTATTTATTATTTATTTAACATAATATTTATCATGCTATTCACCTGCAGGGGACAAATAAAAGGCTAAAATATTATATTCCTTTAATTATAAGTAAATGCATCTGCAAATAAAAAAAGAAAAAGAAAAAGAAACTTCATTCAAAAAAAAAATTTATACCTTTTATCTCAACATATTTTATCTTAAAATATTTAGCCAATATAAAAAAATAAAAATAAAATAGAAAAAATAATTTCATCATTTAACCTTAAAATATTTTATCTTAAAATATTTATCTTAAAATATTTAAAGAGTCAATCAACATCTTTAAAATAGCTTCTTAAAACACATAAACAATCGATACTTCTATCACTAAGAGGAGTTCTCAACTTGGTGATAAATAAACCTGCTGCAGAAAAGGCTCTTTCTGATTCAACAGAGGTTTGCGGAATGGTTTTCAGTGCATCAAATAAATTCATAATGTTTGAAGTTCTGTTCCCTATTGTCTCGAATAACTGCAGTTCTTGCTTCAAATGCTTGCTTAAACTCTGAGCAAGATGAGTTGCCTGCGATCGCTAGATAATATACTGAGACTCGGTTCCTTCTATTATACGCAGCGCTAGCGACATTCCCTCGAGCAGTTTTTGGCATACGGGCCCACTTTTAGATTGCTCTAAGTTGCTAATGCTAGTAGGTGTTCATTTAAGAAAGCAGAAAGTAGAATAAAATGTGGTAAATATTATGCAATTTTCTTTAATTCTACCCAAGAGCCTTCTAATAACAAAATAAAAAACAAATAAATCAATAAAAAATAAATTAAGGCATTTTAAAATTCCGGCATTTCCCGGGATATTTGTCCATTTCCCGGGATTTTCAAATCCAATTAAAACAGCCAAGATCCCGGGATCCCGGGAAAGAAACCCTAATCACCACTCGTCACGCCACCCGCTCTCCGGCCTTCGCTGGAGAGCGGCCTGCTGTTCCTTCAGGGCTCCGGTCGAGCCAACACGAAGTCTATCATCAAGTAAGGTTCTCTACAATCTTACTCCTCTCTTTACTTCTCCTCGTGAATCTCACCTCACGTAGCGCCGCTTGGACTTCAGCCGGCCTCAGTCCTTTAAGTCACACATCAACCATAAAAGAAAAGAAGTAACATTTGAGGAGACTCCACAATTCCATTCTGCAAGAAACAACATCACTGCTGTAGGCGTTTTCCGCTGGCCCCTCATCAACAAACCTATACCGGCTGTCAACACTCATCCTGTCGCCGGCAAGGCCAGTCTGACTACAGAAGCACCATTCGAGGCCCAGGTCCCTAAACCTCCTATTAAGCTACAAGCCACAAATCCATTTCGCTCTTCACTCATCCTTCACCACATTTCGATCGGCGCCCATTGAACAAGTATTTCAACAGTCTCACGACAGTCTCCAAGTTCATCGACGGGCGAAACGCATTACGATCAAACCTTCACCTAGGCCTACAGTCTCCGATTTCATAGACGGGCGAAACGCATTACGATCAAACCTTCACCACGGCCTACAGTCTCCAGAGTTATTCATAATTTCGTTAAGCTTCTGCGGCCCTTACACGGCTTACAGTGTTTTGTTACGCTGTGTTTCCGCAAGCTTTGCCTAATCACGTAGGCTATGCCCAAAAGTGTACGTAAGCAACCGGCAAACTAACTCTCGCGTTAAAACCGCAGTAGGCCTATGCCTATTCAAGTGTTGCACCAATACCATAGTTGTGTATCACCATGTTATTGTGTTCTTTCATATAACTCATCTTAGTTTGCATCCGTTTGTTTATATGCTCTTTAATGCTCTTTAAAGCATTACATTTTTCGGACCTAATCCAAATACTTGCCGTACTGTACTTCCATTATTTCTGTTATCAATAGGCTTCATTATTTATTCTGTGTTCATTCTGCATATCTCATTAGCCTATTTGAATTAGCGTATTTAATTAACAATTAGTCTGTTTAACCATTCCTTATTGCTAAGAACCAGTCATCTTTAGCATAGTATAAATGCCGCTATATAATTGTTAATCATTATAAATACCTTTATTGAACTGTTAATTGCTGTGAACAAATAATTGATTTATTTTCCTAATTAAACACAAAACAACAAAGTAATTTCCTCTCCTCATTAAATATTGTTTATTTGGGAAGTAGGCCCCAATTGATGAACCCTAATATTTCATTAAATTTTATTCAGTAATTATAGTAAGCCTACTTTCTTAGCCACACGCAATCGGTAATTCATAGGCCTCTATACGACTACTATGGACGGCTGCACACAGATTTAAAGTTCTAGAAGTTGCTTGTGAATGGGGTCGATATGAAATTAAAACACCCGTACAAGCCCTGAAATTTGTTTAAATCTGGGTGTTGACCAAGAAGAGGGCACTAAGCCTGTGGTAATTCATATTATGGAGACATATCTCCGAGTACGTCGTGTGAAATTAAGCTCTGCTAAGCAGATGGAAACTGAAAAAAATTCACTACATGTCACAGTGAAATATCAAATTGAGAGAGTTCAGCTTAAGGTTTTTACAGTTTCTTCAGGTTTAACATCCAAACAGATAAAAAATGTCGCTCTTGGGGTTCTGCCTAAACGGTTATTAATTAGAATGTAGGAGCACCCTTCTGTGAGTGGAAAATACCAAAAATCTGCATTTAAATTCAAAAATTTCGGCCTTAAAAATGTAACTGAATGTCAACGGGGTAGCATTAGGTGAGACACTCGAAACGAGTTTTTCTACAGACGCCGAGTTTTCACTTTGCTCGAGAGCATATAACAATTTAGCTCATAGCGTCGGTGGTTGTGATGGTTTAGGAACCGGTGTTACGCTGAATGAATTCGCCCAGTTCGAATCTGTACCCATTTCAACTCTCACCCAATTTCTGTGGGAGTATAAACACACACATAGGGCCACAGCAGAGCGGCAATAACTTACTCAGATTAGAGTTCGACAAGCCGCTCGTGGCGCCTATTAGCGTAGTAGTTTACCTCGAATCACAGGCTTTAATCCAAAATGACAGGTTTAAGGGCGTAGTGATGGACTTTTAAAAATGGACACGGTTACACTCCAGAGAGTGGTGAAGAGTGACCGATTCACGCGTGACAAATTTATCGGCTTGTTTGCGAAAAATGAAACGGCGAAACTTCCAATTACGAGAGACTGCGGCGCACTTATCATGAATACATATGTTAGCAATGGAGAAGGTCTCCATTGGATAGTCATTTATTTTAAAAATAGGGAACGAATATACTACTTCAATTTACTGGGTGGACATCCATGGAATTATCCTATTGTAAAATTTCTCGAACAACTGCAAATCCCACAAATAGTTTGGAATCCTTATCGTTTCTAGAGTTTGTACAGCAATGTCAGTGGGCAGTACTGTTTGTGTTTTCTTATGCATATTGCACGCGGGAACGAATTTACAAATTTTCTACAATTATTCGACTTGTGTGACCCTGCAAACAACGATAAGGAAGTATGCCGCCAGATAAAAAAGCGATTCCCTTTTGTAGTCACCCGGTGTAATGTGAAGATCTATGTGATGTGTATATATATATGATGCGTTCGGTGGAGAAGGGGCGAACGCCACAAAATTCGAAAAATGAGTTTTTTGTCGTATAATTATCCTTTAAAACCTTTGATTTACCTATGCAAAAAATTAGATGTTAGTCTGCAATCTTTCACGGTAAAATTTAGGTTTTAATGTATCTCAGAGAAATTCACTCCGCATCATTGCTTCACATTGAACACATCTATCTACTTTCTGGTCACTCGATAATGCCCTGTGATGCTCAATTTGGCCAAATTGAACAAAATATAAAAAATAATTACAGCAATATTATTTTCACCAAAAAAGATTATGTTACGGCCATAACTACAGCCGTTTCGCAGCGCTTCCTAGTTGTAGAAATGAAACAGGCTGATTTTCTCGATTTTGACGTCCTAAAAACGTGCATTGTCATTAGGAAATCAACAACTACTAAATTTACAGATGGAAGAAAGATAATATTTGACTTTCAACACAAAGAAGGCTACGTAATATCTACTGCATACCGCACAACCCCATATAATAGCCATCCCGTCAGACTGAAGAAAGGGAAAAAATCCTACAGTGTCAGTTTATTCAATCTAGCCCAGCAGACACTGCAACCAAAGTATTCCCAATTGCTGCCAATAACTAAGGAAAAAATAAAAGATCTCAAAGAATTATCAGACCTAATGCCTGCAACTGCAGTGAACTATTATACAAGATTGTTAAAGGAACTGGAAGAAACCGAAACAGTTGAAGCAGGTAATACAACATTCGACGAAGAGGACCAAATAATGGATTACACCAGTTAACATCAGAATCTATCAATAAATAATATTGTAAAATTTCTTGGCGTTTTATTATATCGACATATTACACAACAATATTTTACTCAAATATGTGTTCAACAAATTCATACAACATTTCAATAAATGGGAAAAATACAAAGGTTTAAAGTTTACAAACTTTAACTGCATTTGGTGGCATAATTCGAAAATTTTGCGTTCGCCCATTCTCCACCGAACGCGTCATTATATATATATACAGTATATATATAATTGTAACGACAGATATCTTCAGCAATTAATTATTTTAAATTGTACCAAATATGCGCTGTGCGCAGTATAGCATTTAACCTTGTAAGTGAAGTAAACACGCGTATTGTATAAAATGAGAACAACTATATATTTAGGGTGCTTTTAAAAACTGAAAGTGTGAATTTCGGGTCACGGAACCCCGCAAATGATGAGGTTCCGGGAGCAAATAAAGCACATGATTGTTTTGAAAAATCATCACATATTTAGAGGTTGCCCAAAGACCCCAAAGTTTTACCCATATGCTCATTTATTTATGCGCCCTTTTTAAGTCACTTCTAGTGTTTATTAACCCATTGATACACAGCGTCCCCAAAATTAGAAATTGCATTTGTCAATTGCGTTCTGATAATCCATATTTCTTTACTTCAGTATACCAACAAATGAATTTTCTTTAATTCTAAATCGTTTTCTCTTAATTACTCACGTCTTTCGTGCATTTACGTAATGGTGGCCAAGAAGCATCACAGTTCTCATAACGGTAAGTGTTATTTAAATAATTCATATATTTCAAACGTTTTTTTTTACTTAGCACTGTAATGGATGGTATTATGAATTGTTTGTAAGTATAATGACTTGTTTTACCGGCAATATTTTTGTTTCCAAAAATAGTTATAAGGTTTAATTTTTATGCGTATAAAATTTTGGACGCTCTCTCTCTGCTTCAGCGTATTGCAATCATCTTTTTTCGCATCGTCTGAGTGAAATAGTGTAGTGTACCGTAGAATATTTTAAATTTATATATGGATTGGATATACTGTAAATGGTTATGTATGCATGATTTCGCAAAATTATTATAATTTTAATACATATTGTGTTCATGGATTACAGCCAATCATTGTTTGAACACAGATTACGGTTACAAAGAGGGTGGCTTATTTCTACACATTTTCCTGAGGTACTTTATCCATGAATGGGTTAAATTAACTTACCAATTTCACTGTTTTGTCTTATTCACAGATAACTGGTGAACGATGGCGGCATGTACAAGATCGAAGAAATCAATCTGGCTTGTGGGGTCATCAAGTCCTACTATTGCCGGTCAGCAATTACCTTCAAGAGGTGATGTATTGAAGTACCTTTTCCATCTCCACAATGAAGAGAAGAAATCCTTAGCTGAGAGTGTGTCCTCGACATCACAAGCCATCATTGAAATCTGGGTGACAGAAGGTTTACCGACGAAACATCCGCACGACGTCAAGAAGCACGTCCGGAAATTGCATGACGAATGGCAGGGTTTGAAGAAGAGAATTTCGCGGAAAACGAAGACCAATTTGGACAACCAGGCTGCGTTCAGGTCAAGCTTGAACAACCTTTTCGACATTGGTCACCAAAATGCCCTAAATCTTATCAAAAATCAGGAGGACAAGGACTTCCTGCTTGCTCAAAGGGAGGAGGGTCGGAGAGGAAGGATTGGAAATGTCGACAAGAAGATTGCCAAAAAAGTCGCAAGGGCCCAAGAAAGAACTGCTCAGGAATTGAAGCGGAAAGACAGGCATGTGCAGGAAATGGAAGAAATCTCTGCTACCGTTGTTATGGAAACCTCATCGTCAGCGTCATCAAGTGAGGAAACAAGTCCCGAAAGAAAGCCAGTTACATCGTCGGCTCCAAAACATTGCCGTGGGACGACGGCAATCAGTTCGGAGGTCGCTGCGGCATTGGACCGCACGCGGATGAGCGACAGGGCAGCTGCTCGTGTTCTCATCCCCTTTGGCATGCAAATGGGTCAGGACATAAGTGAGATGTGCCTCAGTCCAAGTGCTATTCGGGCCAGCAGATCCAGGTACAGATCAGCCCACGAAGCAGAGGTGAGAGCTTCCTACAAGCCTGAATGCCCTCTTGTTCTTCACTGGGATGGAAACCTTATGGCAGACTTAATGGGAAGAGAAAAAATCGACCGTTTAGCCATCTTAGTTACCGGGGATGGGATGAGCAAGATTCTAGCCATCCCCAAACTCCCAGACTCCAAGGCAGAAAGGACAGCAATCGTCATCATCGAAACCATCGAAAACTGGGATCTTGGCCAGAAGATCAAAGCTCTTTGCTTTGACACGACAGCCACCAACACCGGCATCCATGGAGGAGTGTGTGTGCGAGTAGAGCAGGCTCTCGTGCGTGAAATGATTTACTTTGCGTGTCGACATCACGTGCTGGAACTGCTGCTTGAAGCAGTATTTTCTTTCCTTGTTGGAGACCTTTCCAAAGGACCTGAGATTACGATTTTCCAGAGCTTCCGTAATGTTTGGCCGCAACTGAAATTGAATGAATACTCCACTGCCGCGGACGAAGTGGACACGGCTGCAGTGATCAGTCCCTGGGCCGAGAAGATGATTCATGAAGCAAATGACCTTCTGAAAGTGAAGCATCCCAGAGATGACTACAAAGAGCTTCTTGAACTTGTAGTCATTTCCTTGGGAGGAGTACCTCACGGACGTCGGAGTCCTGTGTTCATGGCTCCAGGGGCTTTGCACCGAGCACGGTGGATGGCGCGTGGAATTTACTCTTTCAAGATTTGAATGTTCAGATACCAGTTCACGATGCACATGAACCAATGTCCTTCAACATCTCGTGGAGCAAGTAGCAGTGACCGCCTGATTTCTGGGTTGCGGGACTTCTGTCTCTTCGTTGCTCAAGATTACGTCCTTCCGTGGTTTTCAGCAAGAGAAGCACCAAGCGCTCCACGAAGCGACTTAGCCCTCCTTCAAAAGTTGCAAAACACCAACGCCGCTGAGTACAAGTTTTAATCGGCATCTCTGGTACCTCAATGAGGTAAACGTGGGCCATGCACTATTCGATCCTGCAGTCGATGATGATGAGAAGCGGAAAATGGTAGAGAATATGAATTCAGTTGAAGGGTCAGAAGCTCCCCCCCGACGAGTCTGGATTCCAGATCCAAGAGGAAAGACCCTGGCAGACTTTTGCTCTTCCAATACGTACAATCTGTTCACCCTTCTAGATCTTCCGGTCGATTTCCTGCAAGAGGATCCATCAAACTGGGAAAACAACACCAGCTTTGGTTCAGCAAAGATCAGGGTGGATTCCTTAAATGTAGTGAATGATGCAGCAGAGCGAGGCATAGCATTGATTCAAGAATTCACGAAGGCTGGAAGGACTCGGAACGAAGAGCAGATGCAGTTCTTGATTCAAATCGTCGAAGAACATCGTAAAGTCTTGCGGACAGCCTCCAAAGCACTTTGATGAAAAAATGAACGGCAACACTCGAGGTATCATGTACTTTAATTATGAATTTAGTGAATATACTCACACGATATATTTGTTCTGAATATTATTGGAGATGTATATTGGAGATGCAATTTATCATTTAAACTGAGAATTAAAATTTCCATTGCCCTATAAATTGAAAATACCTATCAGCTGTGGGGCAACCTCTAAATGTTGTTGGATTACAAAGAAATTTTGCCTGTTCTGTTTTCTCATGTATCCTCACAAAATAAAGGGTTCCGCTCCCTTGCATTTTCATTTCGCATTTTTCACGATATACCATAAACACACCCTAATATATATATATATATATATATATATATATATATATATAGACATTTTAACTAAAAACAACACAGAGTATAATTAATGTAAAGAACGTCGCTTGTGTAGAAAAGCGTTCCACACAAGATGAGGAGGAAGAACGAGCTAGTGAAAAATGAGGTACCTCCCAGGAATCGAACCCGGGATCATTCAATTGCCGGTCGGATATGCTAACCACTGCACCAAGGACTCCGATTAGTCAGTACTCGTAATTCTCCTACATATGAGCGGAACCAAATCGGGGTCCTTGATGCAGTGGTTAGCATATCCGATCGGCAATTGGATGATCCGGGGTTCGATTCCTGGGAGGTACCTCATTTTCATTTGCTCGTTCTCCCTCCTCATTTTGTGCGGAACGCTCTTTTACACAAGCGTCGTTCTTTACGTTAATTATACTGTGTGTTGTTTGCAGTTAAAATGTATATATGTACGGCATGCGAAGGTGCCCCCCGCAGGATATTTGATTCCGCTCGTATGTAGGAGAATTACGAGTACTGACTAATCGGGGTCCTTGGTGCAGTGGTTAGCATATCCGACCGGCAATTGGATGATCCCGGGTTCGTTTCCTGAGAGGTACCTCATTTTTCATTTGCTCGCTCTCCCTCTCATCTTGTGCGGAAAGCTCTTCTACACAAGCGTCGTTCTTTACATATATATATATATATATATATATATATATATATATATATGTAAAGAACGACCACCGAAATAAGCGAGAAATGTTTGTGTTAATAGTTAAAATTGTACTGTAGTTACTAATATAATGTATACATTAAACGAAATTATGTATTAATTTATAAATAGACGTAAAAGTTACCCAGAGTTTTATTATTTAATAAAATGTTGAAAATACATGGTTTATTCTTACCGGACCAACACATATGCACAAGAAAAAAAGAGAAACTTGTATCGTTTCTTCGATTACACTGGGTAACAAAATTTGAAAATTTTTCTGTTTATTGTGATTTTTCTGTCGTTCCTTAATGATTTCAGGGCGCTGATTCCAAAAATGATATTGGTTTTGCTCTATCGTCAACCGTTTCAAAAATATAGGTTATGACACTTTTCATATGGCAAAGTATATAAAGAAGGCTAACATAAATATTTTCTGAAAATAAAAGCACTATTGGAAATTAATGTTTATTGAGCCAAAATTGTTTGACAAACTCAAAATGGTGCAAAGGATATAATATATATCATGAGGAGAACCGATAAGAGAATAACAAGCCTCGTTATGCAGTGTGCGTTCCTTAAAAATGCACTGAAGAACGCGATTTCAGCGTATGAACATTCTTATCCTTTCTAATCAGCGACCATACGTAGTCTCTCATCATGGAAGCATCCGAATGTCCCTGGTACCTTTTCTCCATCGTTTGAATAACTTGATGGAATCTTTCGCCATGTTCTTCACTCACATCGCCCAGGTTATCACGAAAAAAGTCTAGATGTGAATGCAGATATTGTAATTTTAAAGACATACGACACCCCATTTTGCCACAGCACTTAGTCAAGTTTGACACTAACTCCTTATAGTTTGGTGCTTTATGGTTGCCTAAAAACCCACGAACCACATCACGGAAAGCACACCAAGCCTCTTTTTCGATCGGAGTCATCTTGGCTTCAAGGTTCTTTGAATTCAACAGCGCCTTGACTTGTGGTCCTACAAAGATGCTAGCCTTGACTTTGGCCTCAGAGAGTTTAGGGAACATGACCCGAATCTGTTGGAAAATTTCCCCTCCAAAATCTAACGCAGTTACAAACTGCTTAATTAGACCCAACTTAATATGGAGAGGTGGTAGCACAACTGTGTCAGGCTTCACAAGAGGTTCCCTGAGTACATTGTACTTTCCTGGTTGCAGTCCTTCACGTGGAGGCCACTGAACTGTTTTATAGTGCTCAGTTGAAGCCCTGCTATCCCACAGGCAAAGAAAACATGAATATTTATTAAACCCTCCTTGTAAACCTAACAGGAAACCAATCATTTTGAAATCACCACACACGTACCAGTTATATTGTTCATACTGATTTGAGTGAGCAGTTGTTTGACATTTTCATAGTCCTCTTTCATTTGAACAGAATGTGCAACTGGTATAGTTGGATATTTGTTCCCATTGTGGAGTAGAACAGTTTTTAAACTCCGAGTTGAACTGTCAATAAACAGGCGCCACTCTGAGGGTATATTTGTTAACCCAATAGCTGTGAATAGACCATTAACCTCGCTGCAATAACAGAGAGAGCCATTGACATCGTAGAACCTTGCAAACTCTTCATGCCGCTTTCGGTATACAGTGCTCTTGCAGTCTTCTCCAAGCAAATTCCACTCTTGAGTCTGGAGGTCAGAAGCTCAGACCCTGATTTCGTCAGACCCAAATCTCTAATTAAGTCGTCCAATTCCCTCTGATTTGGAAAGTGAGGGTTTGTACTGAAAGTTACTGTATATTCTTCATCATGACTGTCCTCACCAGCCGACATATCAGATGAGCTAGCTGCATCCTCATTTTCAACCTGCAAAGCAAAGAAACAAAATATAGGCATAGCTATATATGTAGAAGAGCATCAGCACTAAGAAAAATCGACACATAATGACCCACAGTCTGTAAATACAGACGGTAAAGTAATGGATAGATACCTGTTCTGGTGGACGTGGTATTGGAAGACCTTCGCCATGTGGTACAGGAGCTATGGACGACGCTATGCTTGGATACTGAAGAGTCTGCCTTCCTTTAACTTTCCTGTACTTAGAAACATCTACCATGCAGTAGTAGCAATCGTCATGGTGGCTCGTTGGTTTTCTCCATATTCTGGGTACCGCAAAGGGCATTGCCTTTCGTACTTCCCGCAGCCACCCTTCAAGTGTGGAGCGGCAGCTTCCACAGATCACATGGGGTGCTCAGGGCTCATCTTGGACACCCATAAGCATAGCAAAATAGAGCCGATACGCGATCCAGAACTTGGTGCCTTTCACAATCTTGTGCGATACTTGCTTGGGGCCTATGTAATACCAACAAACGTAGCAAAATATATCCGGCGAGTGTTTACAAGCTCTAGTTGCCATTCTCTTCACCAAACTGTACTACATTAATCATAACCTGCAGATATAGAGAGAAGAGTTATTAAATCTGCAACAGATTACAGATTCCAGAAAAAAGATGTATTCACAACACTGAAATAATGTTCGCAATAAAAAAGGATAGATAACACTCAAATCGTCAGCACAGAGAAGCACAGAAACACAGTACCTCAGTGCTGGTAACCATCAGACAAACAACCTGTTTTCTTTGTGTGCTCACACTTACTGACTTCTCAGACTCTGCGCTCTTCTTTATATAGCACAGTGGAAGTTTCGGGCAATTTCTAGAACAAGAAACTGTCAACGAACATCCGGATTGTTCTCAACAATTCCTGATTATTCTGATATTGTTGCGCCCATAATAACATTATACTGGTAAAACATGAAAAATGGATTATCTCTGAAACCATTGATGATACACACAAACCAAGGCCAGATTTGGACTCAGCGCCCAGAAATGCATATAAAAACAAAAAATTCTATATAAACAGAATCAGTGTTACACAGTGTTATCACACATTCCGTGTTTCGGGGAACATCGTATAAAACAGCCAACTCATCCCCATACTGTGCAGACTGTGTACATAGGTCTATGTAGCCCATCTTTAACCACCAAAAGAAAAAGGAAAAAAATTACTGTAAACTGCGCTTTATTATTATTATTATTTATTTTTTTTTTTTTTCACAGGATAAAGAGAGAGAGAGAAAGAGCTAATTATATGGCGAATGTTTTAAAATAAAATCTCGTCAGGGCTTTAAAAAAAAATAAAAACAAAAACTAATGCGCCATTCATTTCATTCATTTCAAAAGAGCTTTTATGTAAAAGGAATTAGTTAGTTACATGATATGCTGAGGCATACCGTTAAACAATAGACTGCTTTCGATTTACATATTGTTTACATAATGTAGTTATCACTGCTCGAATCGTTTGTGCTTCTCGGGAGTGTGTCGACATCGGGTTGAGAATATTGTGGTGCCAAATCCTGTAGAGCCTGGCTCAAAAATACACTGTCATTGTTCACACGCCCCATCAAATGAATACACGCAACAGCTCTGTAAAATAATAATGTATACGTAAAGCATGGTGAAATATATATATATATATATATATATATATATATATATATATAGGTGCTCCTCCAATATGTGCTCTACCTTAAAATTTACATTCCAATACGTGATCTACCTTAGATTATTCGGATTAGCAGCAGGTACGTTAGTTAGCCTTATAAGGCTAACTAACGAAAATATCACGACTTAACCTAACCAATCGTCAAGGGCGTATAGTTGACCTAACGATTGGTTAGGTTAAGTCATGATATTTTCGTTAGTTAGCCTTATAAGGCTAGTTTCAC
Source organism: Bathynomus jamesi (assembly GCA_023014485.1). Lineage (NCBI taxonomy): Eukaryota > Metazoa > Arthropoda > Malacostraca > Isopoda > Cirolanidae > Bathynomus > Bathynomus jamesi. The sequence goes on along the minus strand of JAJOZX010008973.1, from coordinate 106,950 downwards.
GGTAGAGCACGTATTGGAATATGGTAGATCACAGTTTCGCGGTAGAGCACATATTGGAAGAGCACATATATATATGTCGCCTCATTTTTCATTATTTCGTTATCTCTCCTCCTCGTGTGCAGAAACGTTCCTTAATACTTATGTCGTTTCTATTCATATATATATATATATATATATATATATATGAAAAATTATTTCACGAAAGTGACACGTGAAAAATATTTATGATGAATAAAACCACGAAGGAAAAAGAAACACAAAGGGGTGCTCAAGCGCTTTCGTCTAATGACATCCTCAGGAACACTGGAGTGAAAGGACAGATCAAGGCAATATATAGGTTACAAAAATAAACATACATACATACATATTCATATACAGGGTGGGCGGAAAGTAGCTCCCTATTTTGGATTGGTAAAAAAATACGTATATTATCCATTTATATCAGAAAAAATAATATGACAAGGTAGGCATACATGGTAGGTTTTCTCTAAAATTCAATGTGGGCTCCAACTCTTTCCACCAGCTTCTGGAGCCGCCCAGGAATGGCGTCCACTGACTTTAGCAGGAACTCCGGCGTGATGGAGGACATGACTTCCCGAATTCGGTCCTCCAGTTCTTCCAATGTCCTCGGTTTGGTGCGGTAGACTTCTTCCTTTACCCACCCCCAAAGAAAGAAGTCGCACGGTTACCGCTGAAAAATGGCAGAATCGGTTCAGTGTAACGGTGTGGTGTGGTATGACCTCAGATCAGGTTGTGGGCCCGTTCCTTCTGCGCAACACCATGAATGCTGAGTGGTACCTTGCTATGTTGCGAAACGAGGTCTGGCCGGTTGTCAGCACTTGGGAGAACATCGACGATCTGATATTTATGCAAGATGGCGCCCCTCCGCACTTCGCTCTTGTTGTCCGTGAGTGGCTGGATGCCCACTTCCCTGGGCGTTGGATGGGTCGTCGTGGTCCACATCAATGGCCAGCCAGGAGCCCCGACTTGACACCGTGCGACTTCTTTCTTTGGGGGTGGGTAAAGGAAGAAGTCTACCGCACCAAACCGAGGACATTGGAAGAACTGGAGGACCGAATTCGGGAAGTCATGTCCTCCATCCCGCCGGAGTTCCTGCTAAAGTCAGTGGACGCAATTCCTGGGCGGCTCCAGAAGCTGGTGGAAAGAGTTGGAGCCCACATTGAATTTTAGAGAAAACCTACCATGTATGCCTACCTTTTCATATTATTTCGTCTGAAATAAATGGATAATATACGTATTTTTTTACCAATCCAAAATAGGGAGCTACTTTCCGCCGACCCTGTATATATACATATATATATATATATATACACATATACATATATATAGTAAGCATAGAAAAAATTGTGGGAGGAGCAAACATTTGTATGGGAGATTGACACTTTTAGCACTTCAGCCGACATTCAATATAAATTCAAATGGCTTGTTTATGAAACAGGTCACAAAAGAATAAAGAAATAAAAATAAATATAAATATAAATTGAGAAAAAAAATTAATTACAAAATAGTGCCTTAGTGATATATATGTCACAGCCTAAATAACCATAAAGAAATAAACCGGCAAATAAAAAAAAAAACCACAAATATATATACATACATATATATATATATATATATATATATATATATATATATATATATACACACACACATACACATATACATATATATAGTAAGTAAAGAAAAATTGTGGAAGGATAAACACATTTGTATGGGGAAAAAAGACACTTTTAGCACTTTGGCCGACCTTCAATATAAATTCAAATGGCTTGTTTATGGAACAGGTCACAAAAGAATAAAGAAATAAAAATAAATATAAATATAAAAAGTGCCTTAGTGATATATATGTCACAGCCAAAATAACCATAAAGAAATAAACCAACAGATAAAAAAACAAAAATTGTAAGTGGAGTCTACAAATTCAAGCTCAAAAGGGAAGTTTACAATCAATTTAATAGATGATGCCAAATTGATATATATGTCACAAAGAAATAAAGAAATACCAAAAAAAATTAAAAAATAATAAAAAATAATAATAATAAATTGAAAAATAAATTTTAAGAGAGGCACACCAATTTATAAGGGAAAAATTACCACAGGTTTTTTAGTTATTGTCTGAATCATGCATATTATAGTCACAAACGAATAAAAAAGTAAAAGTAAATATAAATTGGAAAACAAAATGATGCCTAGATGATATATAAAGAACCATAAAAATATATACAACATATATACGGTATATATACGAAATATAAACGCAACATATACAGAATATATATATATATATATATATATATGCATAAGGGAAAAAATTACCAAAGATTTGTTTTTATAATTATTGTCTGAAAAAACGGTAGGTCGCAAAAGAATAAAGAAATAAAAATAAATATAAATTGAAAAAATTACAAATAATACACCTACACATGTATACCGGCATAACCAAATATATATACATATACACACATATATACAAACACACACACACACACACACATATATATATATACACATACAAGCTTGACCTTCGCGAAATGAGAAATCATCGCGCAGAACCTTTGTGAGGTTGTAAGGTAAGGTAAGGTACATACACATATATATATACATATATACACACATACATATACACACATACATACATACATATACACACATATACATACACACACATTTAACTGCAATGACCACACACATACTCACATACACATACATACATACACATACACGCATACAGCAAAAAATTGAAAAATAAAATTGTAAGAGAAACCTACAGATTTATAAGGAAAAAACAAAAAAAAGACAAAAACAAATTTTTACCAAAGATTTAACAACCTGCCCTTTTTGTTTAAATCCATTCTGAAGGAATTCAAAGCAACGGGATCGAGTTGAAACAGACCTTTACTCATGTTAAGGTTATTTGTAAGTTGAATTATAGCCGACTCAAGAATATTTCTATTAACAATGTTGCTAGAGTGAAACAAAACTGAAACATTATTCCAATCAATACAATGGGATAACTCTGACAAATGGACAAAAAGGGCACTGGACAACTGTCCCGTTCTAACGGAATATTGATGCTGTTTTACACGCGTTTGCAAATCCTTTCCCGTCTGACCTATGTAAAAGGAATCACATTGCTTACACCCAATTTTATAGATAATGCCTAAATTATTGGTAGGGCTATTTTTTACTATGATGTTTTTCACAATATTGTTATATGAAAAAACTACACTGATATCAAAAGTTTAAGTACATTAGCAATGCCTAAGAAGCCCGGGGGAAAAATGGAAGTACTAAAATATTCTTTGACAAGGTGCGAGTGTTATTATTCACACGATAGAAGGTTCGTTTAGCCTTATTAAGACAAGATTCCATGAACGCAGATGGGTAACACAACTCACTTCCAATACCGTTGATATTTTCCAATTCGGCATCGATGTATTCCGGACTGGCGATCCTAAGAGCGCGGAGAAACATTGAGGAAAATATGGCCTTTTAATAGGGGTGTCATGTCCAGAGTAAAAGTGTACGTAGGACAAATTGTTTGTTTTTTTCCGATAGATACTAAACTTAAAACCCGGGCTATCCCTATGAACACGCACATCCAAAAACGGGATTGAGTTGTCTTGTTCCACTTCTAAAGTAAATTTAATGGAGGGGACTTGGTCATTTAACTGAAGGAGGAAGTCATCCAGGTCACGATTCATGGGCCAGATACACAAAATATCGTCGACGTACCGCAACCAAGGGATGCCAACCCCCAGGATTCTCGGAATGTAAGTAATTTCAAAAAACTCCATATAAATATTGGAGAGAAGGGGCGCAGGTAAAGGTAAATCATAGTTATGTAATTCTCGGGCCAAAGTGCTAAAAGTGTCTTTTTTCCCCATACAAATGTGTTTATCCTCCCACAATTTTTCTTTACTTACTATATATATGTATATGTGTATGTGTGTATGTATATATATATATATATATATATATATATATATATATGTATGTATATATATTTGTGGTTTTTTTTTATTTGCCGGTTTATTTCTTTATGGTTATTTAGGCTGTGACATATATATCACTAAGGCACTATTTTGTAATTAATTTTTTTCTCAATTTATATTTATATTTATTTTTATTTCTTTATTCTTTTGTGACCTGTTTCATAAACAAGCCATTTGAATTTATATTGAATGTCGGCTGAAGTGCTAAAAGTGTCAATCTCCCATACAAATGTTTGCTCCTCCCACAATTTTTTCTATGCTTACTATATATATGTATATGTGTGTATATATATATATATATATATGTATATATATATGAATATGTATGTATGTGTTTATTTTTGTAACCTATATATTGCCTTGATCTGTCCTTTCACTCCATTCCTGAGGATGTCATTAGACGAAAGCGCTTGAGCACCCCTTTGTGTTTCTTTTTCCTTCGTGGTTTTATTCATCATATATATATATATATATATATATATATATATTATATGATATATATATATATATATATGAAAATTATTTCACAAATTCATCATATATATATATATATATATATATACACAGTCGACCCTCGTTTAACGTCATTGATTCGTTCTGGGAAAAGTGACGTTAACCGAAAGTGACGTTAAACGAAGTACATGTTCAATGGGGTTTTAGGTAATCCACAACCAATCAACAAAACGCCTGAAGAACAACTGACTGGGAAACGGTGTTCCATGCCTGCCTCAGGCGGTCATCATGCAGGCCTCACGGGAACATCACGTGACTATCACGGGAGTATCATGTGAGCGATGCGTGATTTTTTATTTTTTGCCCTGACGGTAAACGGGGTAAATGACGTAGAACGAATGCATGTAGGCCAATGGAGGCTTTGACGCTAAACGAAAAGACGTAAACTGAGCGTGACGTTAAACGAGGTTCGACTGTATATATATATATATATATATATATATATATATATATATATATATAGAGTAGACGCCGTTTATAGTGTCCCACTCGGTGCCATTCAAAAGAACACTACATCCGATGAGACACTACGTATATCCACATTCCACAGTTTGGTCTCTCTCGAGTTGCAAGGTTAAAAGTAGTGAATATGTACTGTATATCAATATATTTACAGCATAAACACCTTTAATATGCAATTTCTCATTAAAATTTTTACAATTTGTTTTTACAATTCAACTGAAACATCAAAACTATGTTCATTTTACATTAAAACAAAACATTTTCCTTCCATGGCCATCTAGTATGCCTTTAAACAGCAAGGCATCACAAATACAAGTGTAAACTAGAGCTTCCAAGAAGACTATACTAGCTGAAAAGAGACACTATAAGCGTAATCAAATACACTCTATCCATAGCAGTTACCATGTAAAAGTAACTGTTTCCTAGTTTTGAGACATTATAAGCGGCGAGACACAATATCCGGGGACACTAAATCTGGCGTCTACTATATATATACAGTATATTAGGTCGGGTCGAGAATGGGATTTTTTTTATTTCTTAAAAAGTACACTATGTGAGAAGTTTCATTTTATCATTTTAACAAAATATTGAAATATCAAGCATGTGCTACCCTTGCTACCCCTAGCACATACTCCCTCTTTTTTTGCCCTCATATTTGCATATATTTTAATGGGAAAAATGTTATTTCTTAAAACGTACACTATGTGAGGTTTTTTTATCACTTTAACAAAATATTAAAAAATCAAGCATGTGCTACCGTACTACCCATATCACATGCCCCTCCGCCCTTTTTTACCTTCATATTTGCATAGGTTTAATGTTGTTATATGTTTCATAAGATGTTTGTTTAATGCTTGATATTTTTACGTTTCAGATAAATAAAAATAATTTTTCAGATAAATAGAAATAATTTGCATTTGCTTTAATTATAATTTGAATTATCATAAATTATAAATTACATATAATTTAATTTTACTTCTGAATATAAACTATGACTACTAGAAGCAAGTCCTCAAATGCAGCCTTTGGATATCCTACGGAATTCCCAGCAGCCATGGCTCCTTCAAAAGCAGATGTTGTGAGACTCTACCTTTTTGTGCGCCATCGTGAAGAAGCTAAATCAAAAGGATCAGCAACTGCTAATAATTGTTACAGGGTTGTTGTAAAAAATATTGAAGACATTTGGATGAACTTTTCTTTCCCTACGATTAACACCAAAGAAGCCTCAAAATTGAACAAGGTGCCGTTACATTGAAGAAATGAGTTTTGCCTTAAAAGTAGCTCAGTATGATGAAATGTTTGATATATCTTCTTGTGAATGCTATTGTTACCGTGACCAGGATTCCACAACCGAATATATATATGTCCCCTTTACAGCGCGAGGCCGTCCCAGCCAGGAACAGTAAAACATTAGATTACAAAACTATATATTAATATATACAAAGTAAATCAGGCTGCATAAACAAGTTATCATTACTCTAACAAACTTAACTTAAACTTAACCTAAATTTAACAACCTAAACCCGAACTTAACTTAACCTAAACTTAAACCTACAATATTAAATACGTAAATCACTGGCACTTATAAAATAATGGGGTTTATTCAGGGCGCTTATAAGCAGTTATGAGATCTGGCTCCCAACTCCGTCTCCTCTTTTGCAGAGGACAATTCTTAGGTTACTGTTGTTACAGTATGCTGTCTCCAAACCAAATCTAATACAAACAATTCTTTACAGGGAAACCTTCGATGATGTTTCTTATTTTAAATTTTACACGGTTTAATCACCACAATTTCCAGTTCAAGACCAGCTGTCCGCTTCCAAGCAACCAAAATTCAAAAGTCCAAGCACGCACGAAATTTAGCCACGTATCACATACCATACAACCAACCACTCAACGGATCATCCAGAAATCACAACATGCACCCTGTTACACTTCCCCGCCCTAAGAATGAAATAAAATTTCATTCTAACCATACATTCTGTAGCACACACACACGAGACAGACAGACTGGTTTCCCTAGTAAAATATTGCAAGTCACTTAAATACAAAAAGGGAAAAAAAATAATACAGAATACCCAATTATATACATATTTACAAGTAAGCACTCTCCCTATGCCCTAATTAATGAGATCGAGTAGTAAATACCGATACAAATAAGCTACCCCAAACCCGCAGTATATACAAAGTTATAATGACAAATATAAAATAAATTCAATTGTTGAACAAAAACGAACCCAAACATTTTCAGAAAAAAACTTTTCTATACACTTTTAGCCATTCACATTTTTTTTAAATTAATAAAACTTGGGATAACAGAAAAAATCAGCGAAGCAGTTACATGCAGCCAGCCGTTTCTTTGCCATGCATCTGCTCTTCATTTTCATACGATGAAAAACACGGAATTGTGTCCTTGAACATTCATTACCGCTGATCCTGTTCACCAAGCAATTCATCCAGAAATGGCGCAACCGTGCAAGCTGGCAGGTAAAGTAGTTCTGCATGAACATTCACTGGCATTGATCCTGGACACCAGCAGTTCATCCAGAAACGGCGCAACCGGTTATCTAAGCTGGTAATTAGTTCTGCATGAACATTCACTGACATCGATCCTGTACACCAGCAGTTCATCCAGAAATGGCGTAGGCGTGCAGGTGGTAGTTAATGCTCTCTGGGTCCGTTAATTAATTCATAATTTTCTCTCTGGATACTCCCCTTTATGACGTTTCAAACATATATAGCCGTGCCAGTGCCCTAATTTCAATGAAAAAAACATACCTATTCCTTATTATATTCTTAGTCATTAGCTATTTTAAGGTTCTAAAAAGAAACAGCCGTACATTAATTTACGAGTAATTACTGCCAATACTAAGAATACCCTATAAAACAAATAGTTAGTGCTATTTTCTCCATAAATTACAAATTCTTATTGTCTATGACATTCAAATTTAGATACAGGAGTATTTTTTTATATACAAGTTTATACACAAGTTTATACACAAGTTTTTAATTAGCAAAAAAAAATAATCCAAATATAATTTCGATAATATCAAAGAAATGCTACAAAACCTAGACATTTCTACTATGTCTAACCATATACTCAATTGTATGGACTTGCACATTTGAAATTTCCGGCACAGTACCCTTAGAACGAGTTCTAGGGCCTGATTTCGGCTCGAGCTTTTCACTACACACTGCACTTTCAGTCTGTTCACTCTTTGTTCTAACACACTTGATCTTTTCTAATTCATGACCCACATTCTCGCTAACTCCTCTCTCTGTCTGACTCACATTGATGCTCATTCGACTGGCAGTACACGCATAACCTTCAATTTCCTCAAAGCGTATTTTCCCACTAATGGACAATCTATTTATTGGAACCACACAACTAACCCTTCTAATATTCAAACATTTATCCTGCCTCTGCACGCACTAACACCCTTATCTCTCATGGCATAAAAATCTTCCAAATACACGTTCATTCTGGGCAAGGGAGTCTCCTCATTCGAAAAATCTGAACTAGAACTTCCATCCACTGTGTACTTTCTACACTTAACACCTTTATCACTTCTTCCAAACTTACTTTCACAATCACGCTTAGCCTTATTTCTCAGTCTCCTTTTCCTTTTACTTTGCACCTCTTTCCATTCACCAGGACTTTCGCAATCATACTCAGATTTATCGCTTTCAGAGTAATAAGCAACCTTCTTCTCCAAACGCCTTGGCAAGTGCACCCGTCCCACTTCAACCAATTTCTTACTCACATACCCTTCCTCCATTTTACGCATACGCTCAAAAAAAGCTTTCAGTTTCACATCTTTACCTTCAGTTCCTTCTTCATTCAGCAATTCTTGTACAGAACTCTCTATTGCAGTCATCGCACCATCAAATTCATTTAAACCGCCACTTGCCTTCAATCTAACCGACTGCTGCCCCTTCTCATCCACAGTCATGTCTCCTAATGCTCCTTCTTCAATCATCCTAAACAATATGATTAAATCAAGCTTTCAAAACTAGAAAATCAAATTATGAAAAATTAAAAGAAAAGTACATACATACAATGAAACCAAAACCGAACGGTATAACAAAATGAGTAAATGGGAAAAAAAAATCTTAGCTGGGGATGCCAACTGTTACCGTGACCAGGATTCCACAACCGAATATATACATGTCCCCTTTACAGCGCGAGGCCGTCCCAGCCAGGAACAGTAAAACATTAGATTACAAAACTATATATTAATATATACAAAGTAAATCAGGCTGCATAAACAAGTTATCATTACCCTAACAAACTTAACTTAAACTTAACCTAAATTTAACAACCTAAACCCGAACTTAACTTAACCTAAACTTAAACCTACAATATTAAATACGTAAATCACTGGCACTTATAAAATAATGGGGTTCATTCAGGGCGCTTACAAGCAGTTATGAGATCTGGCTCCCAACTCCGTCTCCTCTTTTGCAGAGGACAATTCTTAGGTTACTGTTGTTACAGTATGCTGTCTCCAAACCAAATCTAATACAAACAATTCCTTTACAGGGAAACCTTCGATGATGTTTCTTATTTTAAATTTTACACGGTTTAATCACCACAATTTCCAGTTCAAGACCAGCTGTCCGCTTCCAAGCAACCAAAATTCAAAAGTCCAAATAAAAAATCAGTTAGGACCAATTTTGATAAAATCTCATCCTAATGCAACTGATGGTGCATATAACTTTTGGCATTTAATGTGCTTGCTTCGAAATTTAGATGAACAACATAGATCAATCATAGAACCAGTATTAAAGAATAACGCCTACTTTGCTCACCCAGAAAATATACTCATATCAATGGTAACTGACAAGAGACTAGAAATTAGGAAGCAAGCTATTCAGAAAATCATCCTTTCAAGAACAGGATTTTCAGGTACCAGAAACTTTGAGTTGCCTCGAACCCTCAATTTCCAATCTACTGACTACACCGAGATGATCGATTGGCAAAAAGAGATCATTACTTCTCCACCGCTGCTAAATAATTTTAGCGACGATGAGCTACTACAGGCTCAATGTAAGCCACTGGAGATAGCTTCTTTTCCATGCCACGGTCAAAGTGTGGAAAGGGCAGTGAACCTAGTAACAAAGGCATGTCGGGAAAGAATAGGATATGACAACCGTCAAAAGTTTATCTTAAACTCATTTGAATCAAGGCGAAAACTGCCCAAGTTTGAATGGAAGGCCCAGTGGAATGAGTAAGAAACATATGAAATAAAATTTCCTAATGATTTTAAAAATTTCTTCCCTTTTGATGTGATAACGAACAATGAAAAAGTAAATTGAATTTTAGCACATTTATTATGCCTTTAAATTTTTATTCTGAATATATTGTTGTACTTAATTAATTTTCGTACTACTGTACATTATTAAATAAAATATTATACGTTAATAAAGATTAATGTCATCAAAAAACCTGAATGGAGAGTAAGTCTCGTATAAATGGAATATTCTTCAGTATAGGTCAAAAAGTGAAATTTGTGCCAGGGGTAGGAGGCTTTAAACAGCGAAAATAATTTATGAAGGTGTTCCTCTATTCCATTCAAATCCCTCACAATATGACCTTTTCAATATAAAATTTCGACCCGACCCGGCCTATATATATATATATCAGAAATATATTCTAAAAAACAGTACTCACACTGTATCACAGCAGAGGTATACCGCTGGCGAAACTTATTCGGATAGGCACTCGTGTATAGATGACTCGGTCCTTTCAGATAAAATAATAATAGGATAAAATTGGGCACAATCAAAATAAACCACATAATCACGAAAATTTCACAGAAAACACACTTCTACATAAATGTCGATACAGAAGATTTAACTTCTATATATTTCATCAGAGCACTATTGAATAAGACTACTTCTGTATATTTAGAACAGAATATATACAATGTAAAATAACTTACTACTTGATAGTGGGGTGCTCGTCAGAGTGCATCCTTGGTTATAAGCTTGTATGCAACAATTGAAATGCTTCTCCAACAGTAAAATGATTCACATATGTCACTGCCGCTGATTTTATAGGGCAGGGAATAGACCCCCTAAAATGGGGCATGCTGAAGAAAAGACTTCTCCCTTCCCCGCACTTTCAGAAAGCAAAACATTTATTGGTTGAGCGAATTTTAGTGGGGTCGCTGAATGAATTTTAGTGGGCGGCCCTTAAGTTTTCACCAAGTCATGAGAGAGAGGGAGAGAGAGAGAAAAGTCAATTAACGCAAAATTTGTTTTAAATAATTCGATAGATTCTTTAATGGTGGTAAAATGATTTTTGATAAAAAATAAATAAATTGACCCTAAAACTAAAATCTACCTGTATTTAAAAGTTATATTAATTTTTTGTATAATATAATTTAAAGATATATTTGTATATTAAAGCAAAAATTTGTTTTAAATAGTTCGATAGATTCTTTAATGCGTGTTAAAATGGTTTTTGATGAAGAAAATATAAGTTACCCCTAAAACTAAAATCTAGTTGTATTTAAAAATTATATTAATATTTTTTTTATAATATAAATTAAAGATATATTTGTATATTAAGGCAAACTTTGTTTTAAATAATTAGATAAATCCTTTAATGGGCGTTAAAATGAATTTTGATAAAAAATAAATAAATTAGCCATAAAACTAAAATCTCGTTTTATTTAAAAATTATATTAATATTTTTTATAATATAATTTCAAACATATTTTTATATATTAATGCGAAATTTGTTTTAAATAATTCGATACATTCTTTAATGCAATGCCTGGTAAAATGATTTCTGATAAAAAATAAATAAGTTACCCCTAAAACTAAAATCTAGTTCTATTTAAAAATTATATTAATAATTATAATTTTTATAATTATAATTTAAAGATATATTTTTATATTAGGGCAACAAATTGTTTTGCTTTTAAATTTTGTTTATCATGTTTGAGTCTTTGTTTAATGAACGGATAGCACATCAATACATTATAACCCTGGCCACATAAACGTATTCGTAATACTTTATGAGAAGACAAATAGGATGCATATTGTTTGTGTTGTTTATTGAGACCTGGTCTATTCGATAATGAGGAGATTGTACACACCAATGGACCCGGAAAGTATTCCAGGCGGGAGCGTTAGACAGCATGCTTTCAAACACGCACTTCTCTCCCTATTCCTTACTGCATATACATGCATCTTACGCTCTAAAAAATCTTTTCCAAATTTAAAAAATAAGGCATCATCTTCAAGAGCTTCGAAGTCCCATGGGGAAAGAGCCATGAATGTCCCCACTTCTAGCTATCCCCCTGCCGATACCAGTAAAGCAAACCCAGGCAAAGGGGCTGGATCTGCTACCGCCCATTCGAGGTGTTCTGAACCTCTGTCTGAGTCACTTTTCTTAAACTTCTGCAACATTCGTGGCCTTTTCTCAAATTTTCAATCTGTTGAACACCACTTCTCCTCTAAACCTCATCTTCTTTTCCTCACTGAAACTCAGGTGTCTGGGACGATTGACACCAATCCCTTTTCTGTGCCCTCTTAATTTCTCTATACTCAATTTCACTCCAAAGATGGATGTTGCGTATATGTACGCAATGACCTAAAGTGTTCTCGTATTCCCGAACACGAATCTTCCGAAGTGCATAGCCTCTGGCTATGGCCTCCATGCCAATCTCAAACTAAATACATCTGCGCTGTTTACCTTTCTCCTAATTCTACTCTCTATCCAAAATTCTTTGACTACCTCACTTCCAAAGTGGAATGCATTCTATCTCGCTCTCCCTTTGCTGAAATCTCCATTTTAGGAGATTTCAATGTTCACCACAACCTTTGGCTTTCCTCCCATTTCATTAACATCCCTGGTGAACTAGTTTACAACTTTTCTAGCCTAAATAACCTAGAATAGATTGTATAGCACCCTACTCATATCCGCGATCGCCTTGGAGATAGGCCCAACATTCTGGATTTATTTCTTACCTTTCATTCTTCTTATTCTGTGAAACTTTTCTCTCCTTTGGGCTCCTCCGATCACAATCTTATATCTGTTTCATGTGGGGGTTATGCATGAGGGGCTATGTATAAAAGGGGATTGTGATGTAGTCTAAGGAAGGCATGTTCGTATGTATATATGCGTGTATTTTGCTATTTTTTTAAGACAGGGCGGTGTTAATTCTCTTTTACGTGCACAAATAACTGTGTACATTTAAGTCATGTACGATATGTGTGTGTGTGTGTGTGTGTGTGTGTGTGTGTGCGTGTTTGTTTTTTGAAGCAGAGTGATGTGCGTTTAAATTCTCTTTTATATGTACTTACAAGGAAATAGCTGTGTACGATTAAAACATATACGACTGACTGGCTGTGTCCCTCTAAAGAAATTAACTGTGAGCCGTTTACGCCTTACGCCTTCTAAACCGTGCTCCTAAAGATTGCATGCATGTGTAAGATTGTGTATGTGTATCGTCTGTCTGTATTCTCTGTCCCTCTAAATAAACTGTCTGACCGCCGTTTACGTCATAAGAATGGCTGGTTCTCATGCCAAATGACTGATCCTAAAGCCCCCATTATGCGATGTGCCATAGTCACGAATGGATCTTCTCTCTCTCTCCACTCTTTCCATCTTGTTTTATTACCCTTGTTAGGTTAGGATACCCAATCCACATTTGAAGGGAGGCAGGCATACTCGTCCTAATAAAGGTTTTACTTTTTCTATACAATCCTACATGCATACACACCCAAATACAGTGTATACACATACAATTATATACAGGGTGTCCCAGAATTAACTATCTATTTCAATGAAATCGGAAAATTTAATAAAAACTGACATAATTTTGTGTTTATTACTAAATTATGATACAAAAACAAATAGATTTATAAATCATAAGTCAAAACTTTATTGAGAAGTTTCAACATGTGCACCGTCTGTATCTCTGCAAATTTCAAATCTATCCTCAGCGCTGCGAAACACATTTTGAAGCATTTCAGGTGTTATCTCCCGCACTGCCAACTGAATGCGTTCTTTAAGTTCAGCTAAACTATTGATCTTTGGCGAAAACCTTTGTTTTTATGAAACCCCATGCAAAGAAATCCAGGGGTGTCAAATCCGGAGAACGCGGAGGCCAAGGTCGAGGTCCTCCACGTCCAATCCACCGATTCGGAAGGCGTCTGTTGAGGTATTCTCGAACAATTAGAGCATAATGACATGGTGCTCCATCTTGTTGAAACACAACATTATCAAGAATGCCATCATCAAGAAGCTGTGGTTCGAGAAACTGCTGAAGCATATCAAGGTAGACTGTACCTGTTACAGTTGCTCCCGCAAAGAAGAATGGGCCATAAATTTTGGATTTGGTCATTCCAAGCCACACGTTAACTTTTGGAGAGTCTCTTTGCCATTCTAAAAATAAAACTATGAAAAACTATGAAAAAATTATGAAAATAAAATTATGAAAAAAATTTAGAAATTTATACATTTTTAACACATATTAAACATGATAAACATAAATAAAAGTGTGTTTTTAAAAAATTTGTCCGATTTCATTGAAATAGATAGCTAATTCTGGGACACCCTGTATATAAATATATATAAAAGTATTGTTTTACTTTTTCCTATACAAACCTACATGCATATATATATATATATAAATAAATATATATATATATATATATACTTTATATATATATATACACATGCATTCATATATATATAAAGGGTGATCCAGATAAATGGGAGCCATAAAAAAAGCCAAATATTCTTAATATTTAATTCCTTTCATAAAAACTATATATCATTCGAAAGAGTAGAGTTACAAGTTTATTATGAAATATTTATTTTTTAAAAATGACTCCTTTCAAATGTGCTCCATTAGTTGCCAAGCATTCCAGTGTTCTCGCTTGTAAGTTCTGCATCACTTTTGCAAGAGTGTGCGGTGGTATGGCCTGTATCTCATTTGTGATGGCGGCCTTCAATTCTTGCAAGGTCGTTGGGTTATTTCTGTAGACCCTACTCTTTAAATATCCCCAGAGATAATAATCTAAGGGAGAAAAATCCGGAGACCTTGCGGGCCATTCAACGTCTCCAAATCTTGAGATTAACTCGCCTGGAAACGTTTGACGCAAAACTGCAATGCAGTTCCTCGTGGTATGGCAGGTAGCTCCGTCTTGTTGGAACCAGTGGTTTTCTAGACAAAGATCTCTTAATTTAGGAATAAGGAAATCGGTCAACATTTTTTCGTAGCGATCACCATTTACAGTGACCGTGTTTCCGGTGGAATCCTCGAAAAAGTACTGCCCTATGATCTGAGATGCAGTAAGACCACACCAAACAGTTACACGCTGACTATGCAACGGGACTTCGGTAATATTCAATGGATTTTCTGTTGCCCAGAAACGACAATTTTGTTTGTTTACAGTTCAATTCAAGTGAAAATGGGCTTCGTCTGACATAATCAAAGTTGCTAGAAAATTGGTGGTGTCATTTACCTTCTGTTGGATCCATTGACAGAATTGTCGTCTTCGTGCGAAATCTCCATCGTTTAGTTGTTGCACTGTTTGAATTTTATATGGAAAGAGCATTAAATTTTGCTTGAATATACGGTGTGTTGTTCCATATCCAACTCCTAACAGCTGAGAAGCACGTCTGATGCTTATGTTAGGATTATCCTGTACAATTTCATGAGTTCTGTTAATGATCTCGTCTATCCTTGCTGTGCGCACTCTTCCAGTTGGTTTTCTTTTTCCAATGCTGCCAGTTCGGGAAAAATTTCTGACACACCGACAGATTACTTTCTTAGAAGGTGATTTTGACATCTGAAAATTTGTCTTGAAAGATCTTTGAGCTGAAACTACACTTCTTCCATGCTCATAATATTGCTCAGTTATGAAACGCAGCTGTTCCACAGTCCATGCAGTCATCTTGAAGGGTTAGTTTTAACTAACACTTTTATTTTGTTTTGTATCTTATCTTGTCTTGTATTGTCAAAACCTATACAATCCTGTACAAACTTGTAACTATCCTCTTTCGAATGATGCGTATGATTTTATAAAAGGACTTATACTTTAAGAGTTACAGGGGTTTCTTTGGGTCCCATTTCTCTGGATCACCCTTTACTTTAGTGGGCCTGAGCTGCCAGGTTAGGTTAACCTCTCTCCCCCTTTGGAGGGTCTAAACTCACTCTCCCCCCTTGTTGCATAACCTTCCTATCCCCTCTCCCCCCTTTGAGCAGTATTGATCATGTTGCATTCAATTGATTTGCAATCGAGATTTTTGCGGGGCGTACTGAGGAATTATATAATGTTGCATTGTTTTCTCCAACTTAAATTCAAACGATCTACCAATAAATCCTAAGATACTCTTTGGTTCCTCAACCCTTCGATATATTGCTTACTCGGTTTAAGAGTGTCGGCAACAATAATACAGTACCTAAATTCTTCTCTTCCGTAACACTCATGAGTGTCTTGTCGCGTAAAAATACTTTTCTTTAACATTGTTTCTACCGATATGCAACGTTTTACATTTATCTATATTAAAGTTCATTTGCCAAATTTCCGCCCACTCGAGTAATTTACCAATATCTTCTTGAATCTGCAAACGTTCTGCCACTGATTTTGTTAATCCCTCTAGTTTGGTATAATCAGTAGTATAGCCGCAAAAAGGGAGAGTGCAGAAATATTGCATAATGTTACGTAATGTTGCAAGAGTGCCAACCCCGACCCCTTTGTTGCAAATGTGCCAACCCCACCCCCTTTTGTTGCAAGGCACCCCCCGCCCCCTTTGTTGCCAACCCCGAAATGGGACTGCAAGGGGTATGCAACCTGGAGTTATCCCCCAAGCTGAACCCCCCAAAGGGGAGTGCCAACCTTTGTTGCAAACCCCAAAATGGGACTGCAAGGGGTATGCAACTTGGAGGCTGAATTTTCACCCAAGCTGAACCTCCCAAAGCGGACATACCTAACCTAAGGGACCCTCTTTGGGGGAGAAGGGGGAGCTTTACCCTCCAACCTGGAAGAGAGAAAGAGACAGCAAGAGAGGAAGAGAGAAAGGAAGAGGAGGGTCCTTGCTCGGCTGATCGCCGAGCTCATATGACACCGTCGACTACCCGCCCCCCTCTTATAAGGCACTAATCAGCCGGTTGGCTTATTCAGCCAGTGCCTTAGGGCATCATCAGCCATTCCCAGCCAGCGCCTCAGTGTGCCATCGTCTTAGATCATCATCAGCCAGTGCCTCAGGAGGTCGTCGTCTCAGAACATCAACAGTCAAGTGCCACAGAGCGCTAAAAGGAACCGGGCACGCACCCACTCTAGGTCTATCCTGTTGCTGGGGGCCATGCACCCCAGCCAAGTGCCACTGCCTCCCGGGTGAACCGTATAATAATTACCCAGTAGGTTCAGAAGAACGATTTGCCAAATAACAATTAATTAATTATTCTGTTTTAGAAACAAATTATATAAACGTGTACAAGGAACAAATAAAACACCTTTGCTTCAATACAAAACAAATCGTGCGATACAATAGACCAGTGGTCCCACCCCGTGAAATAATAATTATTATTATCATTATTACCACTACCAATATATATATATATATATATATATATATATATATATATATATAACAACGGAAGGTGATATTATATTTGTGGCACATCTACAGAATAAATTATCGCAGTCCTTGAACACAATAAAACACCATTACATCATTCTGTTTATGTGTTAATGGATGTACAACGTAGCACATATATATGACAATTAATAGATTTGAAATTATATAAATATTCAAAACGGGGCATTAAAGAGAATTATTTATTTTAAAAGGAATACACTCAATCTGAATTAGATAAAACACCGCTGCTTCAATACGAAACAAATCGTGCGGTAATACACTAGGCCAGTGGTCCTACCTCGTGAAATAATAATTATTATTATCATTATTACCACTACCAATATATATATATATATATATATATATAAAACAACGGAAAGTAATATTATATTTGTGGCACATCTACAGAATAAATTATCGCAGTCCTTGAAGATAAAAGATGAAGGAACCTTTCTCCGCTTAACAAAAGAATGTTCCAGGTAAAGGGTTTCATTTTTACACACAAACTTACAATATATATATAAGCAGATGTTCCCAACTACATTTTTTGTCGAAAGGTCCTCTTGGAGCAAGATAGAAAAGTAATCTAAAATTATTTTATGACAGTTTGGTACAGCACAATACATAAATGATTATCAAGCTGAAACCTTTACCACCGTAAGGGATAAGGGTCGTCCGCAGTAAATATATTTGCTTTTAACCTTTCGAAGCATGACAATGAACTTCCCCAAGAAATAGACAAACAAGATATGACCTGTGCCTTAAATATATTTTTCGTAGAAATGGTTATACAGTGGGGCACATATATATACACGATCAAACAATACACACACACACACATATATATATATATATACACTCGGGTTTTATCTACCCGTTCAGCTTGATTCAGTTTTTCGGAAAAATTGTATCGTTTTGTTAATATTTGTAGAAAGACACTAGGCCTTTACGCTCCTTCCCTGTTGTGTAAAGTGGTCACAAGGCATTGTTTAATCACGGCAGCCCGCAGGCCCACATTTCGCAGAAAACAATGTTTCATTGCCCGCGAAATATCCAGAAGCCTTTCAGAACCAAGGACGCGTCCAGATCTTTAAATCTAAAATAATAATTTGGTAAAATTCAGGAATACGTGAATGGGCGGGATTCATCAACGAGCGGTACCATACGACACACCCTGATTTGCGGGAAGCAGCGAATCATAGTAAGGAATACCTGTCTGACCCCGTTCCGAGCAAGCCTATAGCATTGCTCCTCCCAAAATTCACACCTACCTATCGTGGAGCCCAAATTAACGCTCGTGAAAACGAGCGTTGCTCTCGGATTGGCCGAAAAATGCAGGCGTAAGTACTAGTCCCGCCCAAATCTAGAATCAGTCCATAGGACGGTGAGATCACTGCATGTGGGTTGGGCACATATGCCCCCTATAAAATGGGGAGTTTCGCCGTTTAGAGCCAGTTTCTCGTGCAATTTACAGCAACACACGCAAATCATGGCCGAACTCTACGCATCCCCTGAATTGTTCGCTGATGGTGACCACTACAGCCATGCTGCATTGTATTTTGCAATGCCTTAGACCAGAACGAATTATTTTCGTCACAGAACATTGTTGAATTTGCGAAACTGTCAATGAGCCAATCAACGCCGCCTTTACTGAAATGTAAGTACTGTTTCTCGTATCGCGTCTTGATTCTGTATTTTATTCATTGTCTATTCTCTCTCTCTCTCTCTCTCTCTCTCTCTCTATATATATATATATATATATATATATATATGTGGTCAAGCTTTAAGATTAATTTCTCAACAAATTCCTACAGCAGTAGGAAGTTACCAAAAATGCAATAGTTGAAATTTTTTTAAATATTGCCTAATTCTTTCGTACGTTGTCAAAAATCAATTTAAAAAATGAAATGCTCATAAAATAATAAATTCTTAACATAGCGAGTTTATTTTTACACTCTTATGTAGAGATGCATATATGCTAAATATTTCAAGGCTGTTTATTTTAGTTTTTATTCAAATGAGTATGTAATGATCATCATCTTTGATTACATTTTGCAGTTTCGCGTTTCGCGTCTTGATTCTGTATGCATTTCATATGTTTAACTCATCGTAGGTTTTTATTTATTGTATATATATATATATATATATATATATATATATATATATATATATGTGGTCAAGTTTTAAGATTAATTTCACAACAAATTCCTACTGCAGTAGGAAGTTACCAAAAATACAATAGTTGAAATTTTTTTAAATATTGCCTAATTCTTTCGTAGGTTGTCAAAAATCAATTTAAAAAATGAAATGCTCATAAAATAATAAATTCTTAACATAGCGAGTACCAAGTATTGTCGTAAATATTGTCGTGGTAGAGACTGTAAGAGGTAATACAAGTTTTAAATCTACGGAGAGAATTTAAAGATGCCATTAGTCGACCAAAGCATGGAACCGATATATAGCTGTTACGAATATTTTCCCAGCTAAAACAACGCCGATGTTAGGGTACAAATCGAGTTACCCGCATCCAATTTCATGACATTTATTTTACTTGTAGGAGTGATTCCGAGTTAGGGAGTGTTATAGCAACTTTTGGCGAAATGGGGGAGCCAGCCTCCATCCATCCCCGTGATACAGATGTCGTGGTATTGGGACGGGTCGAGGAGGAGGAGGAGGAGGAGGTGTTGTAAATATTTTTAGATTATATAGTACGTTTTTGCTTTTCTTGTGGATGCTTAAACGCTAAGTTATAGGCAAATTGAAATAAACGCGTTTTCAAATTTAATTTTCATTCTCTGATATATATATATATTTATATATCGTAAACACTGATGAGGTGTCATATTAACTGCTTTGGAAATTAATTTGTGTTGCTTCTCGTTTATATTTACCAGTCTAATTTTCCTTTTGTTCTGAATTTTCTGAAAATTATTCTCGTTGTACTTAACTACCCGCTGTCTCCGTCGTTATTATATCACCATTTGTATATATTGCAACATCTTGCTACATTTTGCAACATCGCTTTGTAGCAATATACATATATCTATATCTGCATATGTTGGAACTTTAAGATTATTTTACGATAATGCGGCGCTACAGTAGGATTTTACCAAATTGCAATAAAAGCGCTTTGAAAAAGGTGCGTAATCATGATCCCTATATATATATATATATATATATATATATATATATATATGGTAGCCAACACTTTTATCTGCAACCAATTCCTTGACATTTATTTTAATTACACGACCGACACGGAGTTAGACCATGTTATAAAGACTTTCGACGAAAGGAGAATGAATGCTTCGCCGAAGAGTCTACCCAGCGAAACAGAGGTCACAGTATTGAATCACAGTCGGCCAAGCGAGCGCGAATTTGTAGACGAGCTAATGTAAGTGTTTTGAAGTTATATAGTATTTTTAAAGTAAGGAGATTTTTTCTACAAAGTAAATTAGGCACATTGATTTATCTGGTTCTCGCTAATTGAATTTATCTCGTTTATAATATAACCTGACATTCATTCACTATTAATTAGCTTTATAAGTGCCACTACAAACGCGTTTTGAAAGTAGTTTATGCCTTATTCTCGGTCTATATATATATAACGTTTCAATCGGAATTAATTTATAAAAGGCCGCCATAATTGCAAAACATTTTCAATTATTCTCTGCATTCTTCATCATTATTTCCGCATGCATATATATATATATATGGCGTGTTTATATTTCTTGTACAGTAAGGTTTTAGAAATAGTAAAACTTTTAAGAACTGTCTTCGTTTTGGAAAATAATTTTCTCTTTATTTTTACAGGAGCGATACGGAGCTAGACGATATTATAAGCACTTTTGGGGAGAGGATGTTACTGTAAATGAAGTGGTATCCACAACAGCTAGCGAACCAGATGTCGTGGTATTGACACACAACCGGTCAAGCGAGTGCGTGCTCATCGACGAGATTATGTAAGTATTTTTGAGGATATTAACAAAACTTAACTTATTTTCATTTTATTAAACAGTAGAAAAACATGGACAAAAAGGGGCAGTGCCCAATTCTTAATTGTTACAAATGTATATACAGGTTTACACAATATAGAGCTTACACATTAACAGGGGGTACTAACATATGGGAACCTTTTTTATCTGTCTTCACACATATTTATCATTCATATTTGTGTCACACAAATCAAATAATTTAAAAAAATTCGTAAATCCCTTCCCGCGCGACATGTGCATGAGAAACAAGATACAATACAACCCACATGTTTCAGTATAAATCCCTTGGAAACGATATGGATTCCAGCTAAACTTAGGCACACGTAATCGCGTGATAAATTGTACAATCGCCGAGTCATGCCATGGTGGAAATCCGAGTGAATCGAAATAGTACATTCTTTCCTTAATTTTAAAATAGATCCAAACCAGTGAATCCAAACGCCACCCATAATGTCGGTGTTAACAATAACCCCGAACCGGTTTCCCGTACTGGGCACCTTCAATATTTCATTTTTCGCATACACATCGATAAATTTGGAATGCGCGAAACAGTCACTTTTCATTACTCTCTGGAGTGTATTTGCATCCATTTTAAAAATCTGTGCTTATGTTCCTAAATCTGTCTACTTCTATTAGGGCCTGCGACTCGAGGTATATTAGTACACTAATAGGCGCGTCTGTAGGCTTGGCGAACTCCGTCCGCACAGAAATCGTACCAGTCTGCTGGGATTTAAATGGGTATTTACACCGGCGGTTAAGTCAGGCGTAACGTCAAATGAGTAGATGTTAAACTGTCCAACAAATTCTTTCTGCGTTATGCCAAAACCAAGTTCATCACACGCACCTGTATTAATGTATTATGCGCCCAACTGCTGTAAGCTCTCGTACACAGCGGGAATACAGCATCTGTCGAGTAGTCCATATTCATTGTCCCACCCAGTGCGACGCCGTTGACACATAGAGTAATGTTTTTAAGTCCGAAGTTCTCAAATTTTAGCGCACTCTTTTTATAATTTCCATTTGTCGAGGCATGATATTGCATTCCAATTAAAATCCTTTTAGGCAGTACTCCAAGAGCGATGTTTTCTATCTGTTTCGATGCCAGGCCTGCAGGGATCGTGTACAGTTTGATCTGTACCCTGTTAATGGGATATTTTACTGTGGTATGTAGGTCTTTCTCAATTTCTATTTGCTTCGGGGAGCTTAATTTCACTCGGCGTATGCGCAAATATGCTTCCATGATGTGTATCACAACACGTTTCGCGCCTTCTTCTTGGTCAGCTCCCAGATTTATACAGATCTCAGGGCTCGTGCGGGTGAGCTTCAATTTCATATCCACTCCGTTCATAAACAACTTCTGGAATGTAAAGTCTGTATGCAGGCGCCCAAAACACACGTATATCTTTTTTTTAGAATTTTTAAATTTATCTTTTATACTACCCTCATCTTTAGTGTGGTAATACCCTTCGGCGGATAAAAAGGTGTCCTTCGCTTCTTTTGAAAAGTTGAGGACATTTTCCAGATATGCTCGTAGGTGATAGTACACCGTGCCTGCTGAGATGTTAGTCTGGTTTTAATATACGTCACACTGGCTGAATATCGTGTACAGAAAGTTTGTTTCGGGATATGCAACATAATTATCATCACAATCCGTTCCGTCAGAATGAGCTATGCGAAGTTTAGTATACATGTGCAGACAGCTCGAATCAAAAAAGTAAGGGCCTGAGCTGGGTATCACGAATTCTATAGGGGCACTGGGTGAACTAATTGTGTTTAAAGGGTTAATTGTAATAAAGTCACTGTGTTCAATAGAAACTTGAGTTGGAGGCATCTCAAAGAGGGATAGCTCCGATTTACAGCATTGTGTACTACAAGGATGAATGAAACGTGCCATGGTGAGTTAGAAACAGTGCCACCTCCCTCGACGAGTATTAATCAATCTATGAATCGTGAGAGTATCGTCCTCAGTTTATATCAGTTAAAAAAATGATCGACCATAGGTTTCATACGCTTAGAGCACTTCTTTTTTGGCACCTTTTACGTTTAATGCCACGTGACCCCTTCTTCCTAACAGTTCTCTTCTTTCCACCTCGTGGTGAGGACCCATTCTTCCTAACAGCTCTCTTCTTCTTTACACCACGTGTTGGCACCCCTTTCTTCTTCCTATCAATTCTCTTCTTTCCTCCGCCACGCATTTTTCTCTTCGCATCTTTGATGATTTCATCCCATGTATGTTTTAAATGTTTTTTTAGAGCTTCTTTAGGTTTAGTTCCCGCGAGCATTTCCTCTGCCGCGTTAAAACCTGTTTGTAACGCCTTCCTTCCTAGGTACCTGGCTCCCCCTCTTCAACAGTGGAACAGCGGTGCGTAGTATGGATGAAAAAATGGATCCAAGTCCACTACCACGCAGGTATCTCACCTCTCGGTATACCGTGAAAGGCTTTTTGGCCATTATAACTCAGTGCGTCGAAAATGTAGCTTCACTGTTAAGTTCCCGTCACCGAATGGGAAATTTTTACCCTCAGTCGTTCTTATATATATTGAAATATTGGTTATTAGGTTAGTTGCGACATTCACATAGTGGGGTATGTCATATGTAATACTCCAGCTCCTTCCTCTATGGTTCGGAATGTGCGCTACGCGCAGCAGACGTGCCTGGGTATCCCCAACAAATTGGTGCTCAACAATATTGCTGTAAATATAGCACATGTCTGGAGGCTCAGGGCCTTCACCCAATTTCTCCATCTTTAATTGATACATTAAGCTGGATAAGTCATGCGGTGCCTCGTGAAATGTGTCTCTTTGGAAGGCTGCGCTATATCGCCCCTCAATCATAATTTTGAACACTCGTCCGTCTTTAAGATTTCTGTTATCCTTTGATTTTAGGATTAGAGTATGCGTATGGTTTCCTCTGTTTACGATTTCGTATAATAAATCATTCGTAAGATTTGAGTTTTTAAAACTTGCATTTAAGTTTCTCACAACATCATCAACTGAGCCAAAACGACCAGGCCCTAGTGACACTGTTGTACTGTAATGTTTTGCTGCCTTAGTCCGGGCGATACGTATAGTAGCATCCCGAGTTAACCCGGCTTTTTCACACTCATCGATGTCTCTAAGAACCATAAACACTGTATCTTTATACTCAATGTTTAAAAAGAGGGTATCCAGCTGAAATTCACATAGCCCCACCTCATACGAATCACGACCCAGTTCAATGGGCCTGTGAAGCTCTGTTACAAAGTTGGCTAGTGCGTTGTTAGGGTATACAGACAGGGACGAGGATGAAGGTAGTGTGACGTAGAAATGGTTAGGAGTCATGTTGCATACTAATTAAGCTTCATTACTGCATCAGCTTTTATATAGGTATTGAAGCTTTCTAGATAACCTAGCCACTTCACCAGGTACATTTTTCTCTTTCCTGTACCTTTGCTTCCTAAAATTTTCTCAATTTTAAACACATTTTTTCCTAAATTAAATGGCACTTTCTGCAGTTCCTCGCGGTAAAAACCTCCCGAGATTTCTTCCCCATTCAAATCTTCAACGTAATACATCATTATCTCGCCTTTAGGCCTCATAGCCCTAACTTTAAAAATCTCGCGTGTCCATCCTTGCTCAAAACCTTTCGCGAATTTATTTCCCGAACGTGACAGCCTTACATAGTCATTGGTTTTGAAACTCGCAGATTGTGGTGGTGGTGGTGGTGGCACTCCATCTCTTCTCGGCCGCTTGCCTCGTTCTAAAACTCTAAAACATCGTTAGGTGTTGCACCGATCGTGCTATGGTGTGAGCGGTTGTAGGATGAAGCCAATGAATCAAGAACGTTTATACAGTATATCTGTACGTGTTTTATGTGTAAAATACCAGTGCATGCGCTCCTTTATGGTACGTTGAACTCTTTCAGCTAAAGTAGCCTTATGTATAGAATTGGAGGTGTAATAGCTGATGGTAAACTCTGACAGCATGTTCTTAAAAGCTCGCCCTATAAATTCTTTTCCCATATCCATACAAAAATAGCCAGGAATCCGGTTTTCTTTCAACAGGTATCTAGAGAATACATCTATAATGAATAGGATGTAGCGGTAGCCGTCGTTGTACACTGAATATCTTTGCATATCTGTTAAATCTGCCTGCCAAATAGAGTCACTCGATGCGGCTGTTGTAAACCTTTTTCTCACCGGTTTATGAAGTGTATAAGCATCCTGGGCACGCAAAAATCTCTCAACATTTTTTTCCTTACACCATAAGTACCTCTGTATAGTCTATTAACGCCCCATAGGATGCAGGGCTAGAAATGTCATAATAGTGCTT
Organism: Bathynomus jamesi; assembly: GCA_023014485.1. Taxonomy (NCBI): domain Eukaryota; kingdom Metazoa; phylum Arthropoda; class Malacostraca; order Isopoda; family Cirolanidae; genus Bathynomus; species Bathynomus jamesi. Next base: position 81,047 of record JAJOZX010008973.1, on the reverse strand, counting down.
ACTTAATACGTTAGCCATTTGCATATTTTAGAGGCACGTGGATAAGGTTGGCCTTCTACTCTCTTCTTTCTTCTCTTCAGAGTACGACGGCTGTTGTGGGCGAAGGTGTACTCAGTTGTGACACGTGCGATGCATGTTCCAAGTCTTTTAACCTATTCAGATTACCTATCAATGTTTTGGGGACATTTATTTGCTGTAGTCTTGCTTTAATATGTCTCCATCCTGCTGGTGAGGGCCTATCCCACTTTCTCACCAGATCATGAACAATATCAACGATATTGGATCCTTGTACCCTTGCTCCATCAACAACGACCTCGCCTGTGTCGGTCCACTGTATGATGGGATCTCACTCAATAGATTATAAAGACTTAACCCTTTATTCCTCAATGTATGGGGGAGGCTGTTTTTAGCACATGTTCGATGTGCTGTGTTCCGCTACTCTTTGGTTGCTCAGGCCCTGTGTCACTATGCTCTGCGCTACTCGAGCTGTGCCTCACGGTGAGCTCTGTAGGATGCTTATAATCTTCGTACTCATGAAGAAATTTCTGCAAAGCCTCTTCATACAAAACCCTTTTCTCATCAGGTGCCTTTTCACTGTTTAATAGGATAGTAGCTCACTCTCCATTCTTTTAAGCCTACTTTTACGGGGTTCTAGAGCCGCATCTGGGCTCCTTTGTAATGAAGCATACCTCGTGCGGGATCACAACCACCTTCTTCATTATATTAATCTAGTCAGTAAAGGCCCCAAAATTGAAAATAAGATGGGCAGGAACGACCGCCTCTTTGTACAATAATACGCTTTTTCTTACCCACAGTCTGACTTTTATGGGCGAGCGTCCGTATTATGTTCTAACGACGTAAGCGAGCCTTCTGACAGGATTTCATTGGAACATTACATTTTATAACATTAAGGCAGATTTCGCAGATGCATTTTAAAAAGTCAGAGTCGATATTTTTAACAAACATCTGCTGCAATGCTCGAGGCAGTCGTTGATAGATTTTTATTAATTCATGGTATTTCTTTAGCCTATTCGTCATTCTGGAATATACACGGTTTCAGGCTCGTTTGGAAATATATTCGTTCTTAGAAGCACCCTAAACGTGTTTCGCGGGTGAAGGTCACAAAGCAATTATCCATAACGTTGCTTTGTGACCTGTTTATAAACCTCCAAAAACTCCTTATGCTGACTCGGGAACATTTAACTGGCTAATACCCAATTTGCGACACACCTCTACGTTGCGCGAATAAAACTAGCTATTGCGTATTTAACGACACATCGCGCATGTATCTATTTTTGAAAAATAGATTCTGATTGATGAAGAACACGCTTATGTTAAAGTGGTGGGAGAATACTGTAAATGTCTCGGCAAACGTTTTATCCATCTCCAACATGAGGTCGTCAATTACGATGACTGTATATTCATTTCACTTTAACAAATTAACGTCATAGACCCCCTTGTGAAGCAAAACATCGTCTTGGTACTCGTTGAACATTGACTGATATGTCGAATAGCACCATATAACTTTATGCACAAATTTTGAGAACATTTCACCCTTTTATTTAATGATATTAAACATAAACACCGTTTTACCACAACCTGTCGGTCCAGATATACTACATGTGGATGGGCTCGTGAATCTAAATTTTTCTACTGATTCCATTTCTAACACGTCACACCCCTAAGTGGGTCATTTACAGAATATTACAAATAACGAGTTCTGCTCCTTATATTTTGTTTTCTTCTTTCACAGAACCGTGAATGACGACGATGTACAGCCCCCCATCATCGATATCACGGGCGAATCCATTGACCGTGCATCTACAGTACCCATACCCACCGATGAACCCTCACCAGCGACACCTGTTGCACGTTCAAAGCGGAGACATGATGAAGAGTCCTCCACGTCAGGTATAAAGCGCGTGATATACGCGCCGGTTGTCAGAGCGCCAGTAGTAGAGCCCCAACCCTCAACGTCTTACGCAGCCAATCCCACATCAGCTTCTTCAGCCACCATACCCCCTTGTTCATTCTCCACAGCTGTCCCCCGTTCTGTTGAGCCTGCAGTTATAGAACTCCAACCCTCAACGTCTTACGCAACCAATACCACATCAGCCAATATAAACCATTATTCATCCTCCACAGCTGCACCCCATTTTGTTGAGGAAGATGTAACATTCGAGTTGGTGCGCACCGCAACCCCTAACTCAGCCTTGACTAGAAATCGGTATATAGTCAGGGTTGATCATAGATCCATGTATAGCAATGGAATTGAGCACGGGGTACGTCGCGTTGTAAAGCATATTGTAGAATTTGCCCTTCAGAACCGAGACGAGCGTGAAGTCAGGATGAGGCTGTCCTTCGGATTCGGGTCAGACGATAACTATGTAGATGATTCTTGGGTGGTAGTACCATTTAGACGTTTGGAGGCTGAAGTTGTAGAATATATATTAGGTCGTATAATGCAAGCCTCCGAAAGTAGTATAGCTTTCAATATGGACAACTTCACGATAAATATTGACCGTGTATACCGTGTTGCGGGTCATAGTGCCACACCCTACACTCTTAACTACAATTCTCAGGCTATTTATAGACGGCATATAAACGTCGATCGTGGTTGCGGCTTTATAGCAGTAGTCTTGGCTCGCATGTTTACTGTACTAAATAGACGGACCCAAAAAATTTGGTTGCCTACGGTGGTGGAGCGTACCCGTAAACTAGCTGTAGACTGTGAACTTCAATTTGACTGTAACATGGGTTCTGAAGAGCTGAGAAGGGTAGAACAGGAAATGAATGTTCGTATAATTGTATTTGGGGTGGATGATCGTCGTAGGACTGTGTATGTTTTTATAAGCTATGTGAGAGATCGTACAAGACCCCTACTTATTTTAGGACTGTCAGGGACAACGTATCTCCCCATCCGTAATATAAGGCGCCTTTACGCGAGTTATGATAAAAGTCGAAAATATGGGCGACATCATGATTTTCGTAAGGGGTGTCTCGAGTTTGCAGATGATATAGTGAAACATTGTAAAGACTGTCACATGGTGTGTGAACAGTGTAAAAGCTCCAAATGTGAAAGCCGTGTAGTTGAGGCTGAGAAGAGGGACTGTGATGTGTGTAGACGCAAAGTTTTCAATAATAACTGCTTTGAGCTCCATAAATCAATTGTTACGTGCAGGAAAATGAGAATCTGTGAATGTGGTATGTTTCACACAATAGATAATTGAGGAAAATTTAAGCACAAATGTGACGAAATTCACTGTCCTACATGCTAGTAGGAATATAAGGCGGATGGAGTAAAGCATGTAAGTTATATGAAAGACGCCAAGCCTAAAAACAAGCCTTGTATAACTGTATACTACGATATAGAAACATACATGAATGCTGAAACCAAAGAGGTAATTCCACATTTACTTGTGAGCCAAACTATCTGTGATGAATGTATGGAGATCGAGTGTGATGAGTGCCCCAAATGTGGTAAACGGACAAACGTTTTTAAAACGAATGTCCACGATAGTCCTATGAAACTATTTGTATCCTATATTGTCAAGTTAGCCGACAAGCTCAAAAAATTACTGTGTATATTCTCGCCCATAACGGGGCAAAGTATGACACGCAATTCCTTTATAAGGAGCTGCTTGAGCACGATTCCTCTGAGGTATTTACAGTTGATCCATTGAAAAGAGGCAACAAACTTATACAGATGCAAATAAGAGGTAATGTACAATTTGAAGACACTTTATTATTCACACCTTGTAAATTAGCAAAACTACCCAAGGTGATGTGGGTAGCAGCTGAAGTTTCAAAAGGATACTTCCCTTACACATTCCTCACTAGCGAGACTTTAAATTACGTAAGCCTACCTCCACCCAAACATTACTTTAACTATGATTGTATGAGCGCACATGAACGTGAAGTCTTTGATCGATACTACAGCAGTTTTAATGAACGTAATCCTTATAATATAGCTGATGAATGTGAGCGTCATTGCGTGAATGATGTACGCGTGCTTAGAGTATGTATGTTTCCAGGCCTTTAGAAGGATGTACATAGGCCGTTTCAAATGCGATCCGCTGCAAGTCGCAACCACCATCGCGTTATTATGTTTTACGGTGTTCAAGAATAACTTCATGCCTAAAGCCACCTTAGCCATTATTCACAGAAACAACCCTCGCAGTTATGGCCACAAGGCTATTTCCTGGCTCATACACCTCCAGCAACAGACAGGTGTATACATAAAGCACGCCCGCAACACGGGTGAAGTACTCATTAAGATTAATGGTCGTGTTTTTGGGTTGATGGGCTAAGTGAAAACCGTGTCACTGGTGAGAAGACTGTGTACTCCTTTAACGGATGCTGGTGGCATGGATGTCCCCGTCCTGGGTACGGAATCGCCGGAGATATCCACGGTAGATCTCCTGCCGACTTTCTTGCGTGGACGCGCACCCGTGATCAACTTATAGGCTCCCAGTTCACTCACAAAGTCTTGTGGGAGCATGAATATGACGCACGGATGGAGACAGACGGGGCGTACCGTGAGGAAATAACACGATCAAGCGTTCAATGTTACTGGAACCTCTCAAATGCGGTGATAGCTTGTTCGGTGGGCATACAAATCCCTTCAAGCTATACTTTCCGCCTACGGAGGGTGTGAAGCTCCACTACTACGATTTCTGTTCTTTATACCCCTACGTGATGAAGAACAACCCGTACCCCGTGGGTGCGCCTGAGAAACTGGTGGGACCTAGTCTACCCTCCATCAACGAATTTTCAAGAAATTTGAATGATCGCTACTTTGGACTCTCTTTCGTAGACGTGCTCCCCCCTAACGATTTATGGATGCCGATCTTACCCGTCGTTATCGACCACAAGCTCATGTTTCCCCTGTGCGTGAAGTGCGCGGAAGAGAATAACGGTGATTGTGACCATACATCCCACCAGCGTAAGATCAGAGGCGTATATACAAGTCCTGAGCTGGTCCTAGCCGTACGCCATGGGTATAGAATACTGAAGATGCATGAGGTGTGGAGGTTTCAGAAGCTACCCAACCTTTTCACACCGTATATACACGCATTTTTGAAGGATAAGGTCGAGGCTTTAGGGTATCCGCGAGGAGTTGATGAAAAGTCTGCCTATATTCAACGTTACCGCGACCACGAAGGTATACAACTTGATCGTGCCCAAATTGCAAAGAATCTTGGCAATCGCTTTAGTGCAAAATTGTGCCTAAACAGCCTTTGGGGAAAGTTTGCGCAGAATACCGGTAAAGGGAATGTTAATTTGGCGCAAATCTATAGTGAAGTCTGGTATTACGCCAACGCACCCGATAAAGAAGTCATGGAGATTGTGAATGTAGGTAATACTTACATAATAAAGTACAACAACACTGAATTGGCCACAGATACCTCACGGGTTACAAACAATCCTGTAGCCAGCTTCACAACAGCTTACGCCCGCATCAAACTTTGGGGTCTATTGCATTCTCTTGAGCGGAGAGTATTGTATGCCGATACAGATATCGTGATATTCACAGCGAGGAGTGGTGAATACATACCCGCTATTGGGGAGTTCCTCGGCGAGCTCACTGATGAGATCAACAATGAGTATGGAGACATCGTATACGCCGACTCTTTTGTCTCAACAGTACCTAAAACTTATGGGGTACGGGTGAGGGTGGGTGAGGATATGAAATATATCGTGAATACAAAGGGCATCACGCTTAACCAAGCGAATCGGCGGGTCGTCAACTTTGATTCGCTGAAGGAGTTAGTGTGCTTGGAAGATAATGAGGGTGATCGACCGCCCTAACTGACTGTAGGCACCCACAATTTTCGGGCGCAGAAGCTGGGGGGGCGTGGAGGAAATTAGGGGTGCAAAGGTGTGCCGTAACACATATAGGAAACGTTACCAAGTGCCTGGCACCTATGACACCGTGCCCTTTGGATACCACAATCTTTGATATGTCTATTGCTAACTTATTTATTACACGTGTTTGTAAATATATGTATATCCTGATTATTTCGTTTATTAAATAAATCGTGTTTCAACTTGCGTTTCACTTTGCTTGTGTGAATCACGCCGCAACCTGAGCAGAACTCTACCCTTCCGTACTCAGTTGACCTCTGTATACCCTTGAGCTCAGCCGTGTATTCTCTCGCATAGAAGGAAATGGCCACCTTTAATATCGCGTGTTCAACATTTATGAAGTGGTATTCAGCAAAGTGCGTAGATTGTAGTGGATACTGAAAAACTCCCTATCCCCGCGTCCTTTGACTCTTTTAAGGCTGCATTGAATCATGCGAAGGGTCAGGCTATTCAAATACTCTACGGATATTCTGGCAAGGGGATTGTAGGATTTCGCAGTACAGACGATGTACTGAAGTATGTTATAGAGCTAAGCTTTATAAAGGCTCACGTGCACCGCGTGGTAGAAGAAGCGGCACACTCAGAAGCTAAACAACAGTTATGGGTAGTGTCTTGTGGATGAGTGGCGTGATAAACGGTATTATATCATGCTACACCATGTCGATTACTCATACCCTACGACTGAAAATGTGAATCTTGTCATCATTGACAATCTTAAGTATTTTTACCACTACATTAATATATATCATGATGAGGTTTGTAGTGAGGTTGTGGCTAAAGGGCTATGTGAGTTTTTAACAAATTTTAGAGATGAGTATCACCTGTTAAATAAAAAGGATAAATATGAACATATGTTTCTCTCTAACAGCGCCCCGCAATGTGAAGATGTTTAGGAGAGATAAAACATTATAAAATGTGCTTAGCTCATGAAATTTACCCTGAGGGAAACTGTCTGGTGCGTATTCGGGGAAGTGGTAGTGATAAAACATTAAAACCGAAATTAATTCTTTTACCGGAAAATTTCTCAAGACACCTGCCCAATATAATGGGATACAACGATTCATGTTGGGTCAGCGCCGTACACGTTTCAATAGATTATGGTGCGACTCACTCCTCACGGAGCATACGAGTTCGAACAAACCCATTCACGTTTCTTCAGGGTGAATCACCCGCCCGTTGAGCCGATCCTGCCTGCCTGCCTCTCTCCTGTGGCTCATAGCCTTCTCAGAGCTTGAGCCGAGTGGACGTGTCATCTCGAGCTGTGTGAATACGATGGAACTCCCTTTGAGAAGCATTCTCAACACCTCGTACGACGTCTCCGTGATGAAGTCATTGCGCGTATTCAGGCGAGACACCGGCACCATTAACTGTGTGTTTGAAACGATCTGTAGGCATGCACGCAAATGTAACGTTATGTATTTAAATCTAGAGGAGATGCATAAAATCTTCGTGGTGGTTGAGAGGTGGGCTGAGAACCGCTATAAATACCAGCTGACGTAGGTATAATAAGAGAGGTGATTAGTGAAGCCTCCTCATACACCAATGTTTGTACATTGAGCGTAAATAATGAACGACCACGCACTGATATACGACTGATGTGGAAGAACACAGCTGATAATGACGTTCTTGTTCCTACACGAAACCGTTTCATCCTCGACAGAATGTTTGAGATCGTCGGATTCCGTAAGCTGAAGCCTATATTAGACGCTCGTGTTACAGACATGGTTTATTTTGACCGAGTGCTTGAATACGCTTACACCGCTCTGCTCGACGGATTTGTTGAATGTAGGAATGAACAGGGTGAGAACGGTCTAGAGCTGGATGCGTATTTAAAAGGTTTAGATTCTTCGAAATATCGTTAACTTTGGTACAAGGCACTTGAGAGGTACAGAGCTGAGCTCGCATACACTGTTCACCCTGAAGAACTGTACCTCTATATAGTGGATAGGTGTCGTTACGACTTGGAAGAATATTTCAATTGCCGCTATGTCGAGTGAAGAAGAGTTCACGATTGAAAAGTTCGGGACGTTAAGAAAAAACCTCCGATTGGAAATGCATGATTATAAACTTGTGTTCAATGTAATGCCCCACGACGACGTTTTTGTGCGTGCTTTTGAATGTGCTCCAGCTGCGCTTAAAGACAACTTGCCTGCCGAGTGTAAAGTGGGTACAAAAATAGTGTTGAATGATATGAAAGCCTTTTATATCGAATATAAACTGCCGTATCAGTTAAACGGTGAAGTGATGCTTGGACGGTTTTACCACATCGTGCAGAGTAATGCCGATGTGGATATAGCATCAATCACCGTTGCATTTAGCGTTTTGCACCGTACAACGTAAAGACAATATATATATTTTTCCTGTAAAATTTTGCTAATACTACGTTTGTACGATTACATATATATAATTAATATAAATATATATTTTCCTGTACTAATGTTTTGTTAATACTATGTTTTGTAAGATTATATATAATTAATATAACTATATTTTTCCTGTACTAATATTTGATTATATAACTATATATTTTCTAATATTTTGTTAATACTATGTTTTGTACGATTATATATAATTAATATAAATATATATTTTTCTAATATTTGGTTAATGCTATGCTTTGTATGATTATATATTTTCCGTTCTATTATTTCATCATATATATGTCCCATTGTATAAACATTAATTAATTAACAGAACATTGTAATGGTGTTTTATTTATTCCTTGAACACGTTTATATCATTTGTTTCTAAAACAGAATAATTAATTAATTGCTATTTTAGCGATTAGATAAGTAACGTGGCTGACAGCTCAACCAACTGTAATATATGCTTTAAATAAAATACATGGCGTTATCTGGTAACTCAGCAGCCAAATGGCTGAATAATAATTAAACACATGGCGTTATCTGGCAACTCAGCGGCCAAATGGCTGAATAATAATAACTAAACACATGACGTTCTCTGACAACTCGGCAGCCAAATGGCTATGGCGCCTGCTGGCTGATTGACATATGCTTATTTAAAATAAATAATGAATCTGGCAACTCAGCAGCCAAATGGCTGAATAATAATTAAATAAATGGCGCTGTCTGGCAGCTCAGCAGCCAACTGGCTAATTAGTGCCCTATAAGAGGGCGGGGTTTGGACGACGGAGTCATATGAGCTCGGCTCTCAGCTGAGGGAACACCCAACTCTGTGTTCCCACCTCTGGGTCTCTTCCTCTACTTCTATCTCTTTCTCTCTGCCCCTTTGGGGGGTGAGGCTCCCCCTTCTCCCCCAAAGAGGGTCCCTTAGGTTAGGTATGTCCCCTTTGGGGGGTTCAGCTTGGAGGAGAACTCAGCCTCCAAGTTGCATACCCCTTGCAGTCCCATTTTGGGGTTGGCACCAAGGGGGGTGGGGTTTTACAATCTTGCAACAAAGGGGGGGTTTACAATATTGCAACAAAGGGGATGGGGGTTGGCACTCTTGCAACATTACGTAACATTATGCAATATTTCTGCACTCTCCCTTTTTTAGGCTATACTACTACCATCGGCAAATTTTGAAATTATACTGTTAATTGCGAAGTCGATGTCATTGATATAAATAATAAAAAGAACTGGTCGCAGAACTGATCCCTGAAGCATGCCACTAGTTACACTTTTCCAGTTAGACGCTTTGCCATTAATGACCACTCTTGCAACATTACGTAACATTATGCAATATTTCTGCACTCTCCCTTTTTGCGGCTATACTAATACCATCGGCAAATTTTGAAATTATACTGTTAATTGCGAAGTCGATGTCATTGATATAAATAATAAAAAGAACTGGTCGCAGAACTGATCCCTGAAGCATGCCACTAGTTACACTTTTCCAGTTAGACGCTTTGCCATTAATGACCACTCTTTGTTTACGTCCAAGAAACCAATTTTCGATCCATTTGAGAACATCACCGTGAATTCTGAGAATGAAGTTTAGCTAGCTAATAATCTCCTATGTGGCACTTCATCAAACGCTTTTTGAAAATCGAAATATATAATACCTACTGTTTCACTCTCGTCATATATATTTACAATATCATTAAAGAAATCGAGACAAGAACGATTACGTCGAAAGTCGTGTTGAGAATCTTTAATTAATTTATTAATGTCTAAGTAATTAACTATTTTGTCCCGAATGATCATCTCCATGAGCTTACCAACTACTGAAGTCAGGCTTGTGAGACGATAATTCCCCGGGAGTGATTGATTTTTCCCCGCTTTTAAATATTGGCGTAATGTTTGCAAGTTTCTCATCGACGGGAACTTCTCCAGACTGTAACAATTTATTAAATATACAGGGTGATAAGTGTGTTTCATAAATCACAGTATGTATTCTTGAGAAAAAAGTAAAGAAAAAAGACCATATAAACATACGTCGAGAAACCCGTAGGTTTCGAGCTATAGCACGCGACTGAAAAATAAATCTCCGAAAGATTTTTGTGTGTTCTGACAGGTGGATAGGGCGCATTGGTTCTATTCCGTGGCCAACTCGGTCGCCAGATTTAATTCCTCTTGATTATTACTTGTGGAGTCATTTTAAAAGCCTAGTTTATGTTATAGGAGTCCGAACACGTGATATATTGTAGCAACGAGTTCGAGAGATCTGCAATACTCCAGGAATTTTTGAGTGTGTCAGAGAATCACTGGTGCGACGTGCTGAGACATGCATTCAAGAAGTAGGAAATAATTTCGAACATTTACTTTAATGAAGCAAATGTATCACAGTGTGTATTTCATAAAATGTAAAAAATCTTTTAGTAGTTTCATTTTTGTGTAGCGTGCTATAGCTCGAAATCTACGGTTTTCTTGACCTATTTTTATATGGTCTTGCTTCTTTACTTTTTCTCAAGAATACACCCTGCGACTTATGAAACACATTTATGCATCACCCTGTATATGTGACAGGAGAGACTATTCCGCAGCTCACTTCTTTAAGTACCCTTGGGTAGAGCTTATCTGGACCGGGAGTTTCATTACGATTAATTTTACCAATAGCCGAGAGTACTTCAGTTTCACTAATGGTAAAATCGTGAAGCTTTAACTAATCATCACTGAGCAATTTAGGGTGACCCACTTTTCAATTTTTTTTTAAAAGTATAGGTGATCGTGGTTTTTCCCATTATTTGGCACTATACTAGCACATTGGTACCATTTTTACAAAAATTGATCAATATTTAGGCGTCTCGCATCGACCTTGAAATTACTAGTTTTTTTTTTAAAATGCTTACTTTTTAACTTTTTACTGAATCAAGATAAATCATTAAGTAGGGATGTTTTCCGAATCCTCTTAATGAGAGAAGTCGTTTGGTGTGCCTGCAAATGTCATACGACTAACGGTTTAAAGGTTGTGCCTGTATACAGGTAATACCAATGTGCTAGTATAGTGCCAAATAATGGGAAAAACCACGATCACCTATACTTTTCAAAAAAATGAGTCACCATACCCGGGCGGAATGTATAATGTATATAGGTAATTAGAAAATGCACTATGCCTGTGCCAGGTACCTAACCTATTTCTTTTTTTGCAGATCATAACATTTTGAAATTCTGTCTGAGTTCCTCATCCTTTGTCATGGACAAATCGATGGCAACCATAACTGGAAGAACTCTTGAAGCTACAAATAGAGAGTCATCAAAAGGAAAGGCGAAAATAACATCGCTACCTTCTCTAAGATCGGCCTCGGAAATTTTTTTAGTTGGCCAACCGTCGTCCTCCATCAGTGGTAGCAAATTGCCAACAACACGGCAGGTTTTGCAATGCTTCTTCAGTGTTATCCAGTACACTGCTAACAGGAAAGACGCATTCAAAGAAACCGTAAACAACGTCTTAAAGTTTTGGAACATGGCCCGCATTAAAACAATCACAAAGCTCAACTGCGAACGGAAGCTAGAGGCATTGTGGAAAGAGTGGCACTTACTCCAAAAGAGCAGAAAACGAGAAACTGAGAGAAGGTTAGTTCATTTTTTGTGCAAGGTAAAGTTAGGACACACATGATATTCCACTAGTTTATAAAACAGCAAGCCAAACCGGAACTTCAGAGTTTTCTCACACAATTTTCTTGTTTATTATTTTTGAAGATGGGACGAGCTCGATCTCTCGACCTACTGCAAGCTGCAGGTCGAGAATCTGGCGGAGAGTACGTGGCTAATAGAACTCCGGGACGCGGCGGTCAGCTTCCTGAGCACAGCTTCTGGTTTCGTCAGAGACGATTACCGGGAAGTGGCAGAGATCACGCTCCTGGTACTCGGGACACAACCACGCCGTGGCATTCACCTCATGCGCCCAGGAGCCTACCACCACGCAAGATGGATGGCTAAAGTTAGTATTTTCAAACAAAAATAATCTAGAGATAAGTTTAAATGTTATTCAAAGATAAACATTTCATTATAACGCAAACAAAGTAATTGGTAACAATAAACCTGTCTTACTTACAATGGTGCCTATTCTGTTTCAGGTCATCTACTACACAAAACTGCTGATGTTCAGTAGGCAGCTGGAGCTCGACGCCGAGCTGGTCGACAAACTGCACAGGATCGTGGTGTTCATCGCTCTTCTGTACGTACCAGCTTGGTTGGCGGCCCCTGTAGCAGCTGATGCGCCGTTGAATGACCTGGTACTATAGCAGCGTTTCTGAGGTACAGGGCAGTGGACCGCGAGGTGGCAGAAGCGTCACTGGCAGTGATGAGGCGGCACTTCTGGTATCTGAGGCCCCAGACCGTCATCTTCGCTCAATGCAGCAACAAGGTGGATGGCACTGTGAAGCAACAGATGGCAGAGAAGCTGTCCCACCTCCCTGTACCCAAAGACTTCACATACGAGAACGTCTCAGTCGACGAGATGACGCTACTCCCCGACCTGATCGACGAGTCCTCCTGGTTCTTATTTGCAGATCTGAAGATGTATGGGTCTTCGTGGATCACCCTGCCAACTGATAAGTGGGACGAGAACGAGGACTTTTGTCGTCTGAAGGATGTGATCTCTAATCTCCAGGTCACCAATGACGTCGCTGAAAGAGGAGTCCAACTGATACAAGACTATGCGAACACGGTCACAAAAGACGAGGCACAGCTGCAGGATCTTCTGCAAGTGGTGGAAAAGAACCGGAAAGAGCTCGGCGACTTCAAGAAGTCATCACTCGCCACGATGACATAGCACAGAGGGACAACGTTGCAGCTAGTGACGTGTGATAGTGGTTAATACAATGCAAAAGTGATTGTTTAAGTTATTGTTTCTTTCTTCCTTATTTATCTGCTATTTGCTGATTTTTTTGAAAAGTATAGGTGATCGTGGTTTTTCTCATTATTTGGCACTATACTAGCACATTGGTATTACCTGTATACAGGCACAACTTTTAAACCGTTAGTCGTATGACAGTGGAAGGCACACCAAACGACTTCTCTCATCAAGAGGATTCAGAAAACATCCCTACTTAATGATTTATCTTGATTCAGTAAAAAGTTAAAAAGTACGCATTTTAAAAAAAAAACTCGTAATTTCAAGGTCGATGCGAGACCCCTAAATATTGATCAATTTTTGTAAAAATGGTACCAATGTGCTAGTATAGTGCCAAATAATGGGAATAACTACGATAACCTATACTTTTAAAAAAAATTGAAAAGTGGGCCACCCTACTGAGCATGAATACGGAAATGGGAATGTTGTTCATATTTTTATGAGTAAACATGGAAGAGAAAAATTTATTTAAAACTTCCGTCATTTGTTTTCGCCTTTCAGTGAACCAATAGTCTGCGAAGCTACTTTTTTATTTCTAGCATAATTATAGGACTCCTTCAGATTCGATTTAATTTGGCTCACTATATAGGGTGTTTCATAACATGTGGGACGCACTTTCAGGATGGATTCAGGACCTCAAAAAAAGTTTATATAAACATATGTCCGAAATCGCTTTCTTTCCGGGTTACAGCCCGTTATGTGTTCCAGCAAGTATCCGCCTTACCTTTAAAGGAAGTGCTCAAAATTACCGCCTTGCGCTTGAATACACGCCTGAACACGCCTCGTCATAGACTGCCTGACGTGTTCAAACTAGGAATGGAAAATAACCGAAAAGTGTAAAACCGGTTTTCACCTTCGCTCTATTCTTAAAGACGGTTTTTACCGGTTTTCACCGATGGGATTCTGTATGCTTTTTAGGGAGGTAAATTATCAAAATATTAAACAGAAATAAGGTTTTAATTGATTCAATCAAGTATGTGTAATATTTGAATTAAAAAGTTTATTATCGAACTTGATTTTTGAAATAACACTTGAGAAAACAAAGAGCATTAAGTGTCTGATCTGACATTCTTGATCGAATCTTTGTGACGAATAAACCAGCAGCTGAAAACACTCTCTCGGGCTCTACGCTGGTGGCTTTTATTGTAAGCAACGCCTGGTACATTCGATTCAAATTTTCGCTTCTACTCAAAGTAGCTTCAAAATATTTGAATTCATTGTTTACGTCAAAGGTCTCAGAAGAATCTTTCTTGGGTTTCATTTTCAGTTTGTTCATCTCATACATGTACTCGTTCATAAGTTGATCGTCATCATTTACTTCACGACCTGAGCTGCATTGTGAATCTTCGAATTTCGAAGCAATTGATTGGACTTGGTCGTCTGTTTCTAAAATCTGGCAAGCTTCTGGAAAATGCCTCTTAAATTTATGATCCGCATACTTCTTAAGTGCTTGCTTGTCTTGAAGGAAAGAGGAACGGTGCTGATGATTCATTTTTCAAGACCTCGAGATTGTGGAGAAAACTCAGCAAGGCGACAGCTTCTTTTTGTCTTCTCGATAAGTAGCGATCAATGAGACACTGACGTAGCTCAAAAGCTAAGGGATTGTTTTTGCTTTCAAATTTATCCAAAATGAGCTTCATGGAAGATTCAGCTTTGAACAAATTTGCATCTTCGGAACAGAGTCCCTTCAAAACAATTTCCAGTGGACGAAGCGTGTCAAAGAGGCTCTTTAGAGCATTCCATTCTTCATCTGAAATCATCTCTGTTGAGCGTATCACTCTGAGGGCCTTTGGAATGCAATTTTTGAGTTTCAAAAATCTTTCTATCATGGCCAAAAGGCTTCTACCTCGTTCTACAATCAAGGATAAACTTCATTTCCTTTCCATTAAATTCATCTTTGACAAAATCCTGCACTCTCTCATTTTTCAAAGGAGACTTTCGAAATATGCGGCAGATTTTTCTCACCTTATTTATTACTTTTAAGTAATCTTCTCGAAGTTTTGGAAGAACAATTACGTCATCTATGTCGGATAGCGTGTAGCGTCATGAGCGATCTGGAGGTACATTTCAGGTTTTGTACAATCAACCTTGCTGATTTCAGAAAAGAAATCAAAAATTTTCTGCAACAAGCAGAACACCTCCTTTTACGCATGTAAAAAATACAAAATTCTTGTTAATTATAGTTGGCAACACTGACTGACATGGTACTTCTGGCAGCTTTCTAATTATTTTCAGTGAGTCATCCGCTGGAATTTCTTAGTTCTACGCTAGCTCGCTTGAGAGAAACAAGTGTTTTTTCTGTGGATGGGGTGTTCAAAAACCCCAAGGTACTAACGAAAGGTGCGTTTTGTGATATATACATTATACACATTTCTTTGTTTTGTTGTGTTTTACATTGTTTATAAGTTTGTTATATGTCTTAAGGTATATATATACACCTATGGATATTTATATACATAATACATATGTGTGTGTGCGGTATATTTTTGTATATATATATATATATTGGTAAACTTATTGTTTACCAATAAACCAAGCCTTATATATATATATACACTCATAATCATATATATTTTTTATTTATACGTTTGTGTTTTTGTTTCAGTGTTCCTGTGTGATACTTGTTGAGTTTTGCTGGTACAATGAGCAGGCAAAGTACACGGGGATCTGCCAGCCACATTGTCTTTGGTTCTCCATTATCAGAGCTTCCTCTGTCTGAACTTCCAACCCGTATACAAGTTGCAAGGCATTTCTTCTTGAAGGAGAACAAGTACACCAGAAACAGGGAGATTCTTCCGGAGGTATGCCAAACACTCATTGACCTTTGGAATCGTGCTAACATTCCATCACAGCCAATTAAGAATGTGAAGACCAAGCTGCTCCGATTGATGGAAAAAGGCTCACTAGCATCGAAGCACGGGAAGCAGGCCACAAAAACCAAGAAGTTCGAGGAAAGCCTGAATCAATTGTTTGACATAGCTGTCTGCCAATGCGATGATCTGTCTGCAATTCTGCATGCCACTGTGAAGAATAAATGGAAGTTCCACGACGAGAGCATGCCTTTCTGATCGACCAGAGAACCACGCGGATCATGCAGATCAGTCGGGTGGATACGAATGTGACTCAGATGATGGAGAGAAGGAAGTCAAGAGAGGATGGGATGCAAGAAAGACAAGAAGAAGAGAATAGAAGAAAAACGGAACGGCAAGAGATAGCATCCTCTGCAGATGTGGTCGAATCAGCTCAAACAGAAGCAGACGCCAGTGGTGAAAGTGTTGGTGATGAGTGGATGGGTGATAGTGCCCAGGAGGACAGGAACATCACACCGATTCCCACTGTTGCTTTGGAAGCTGACCGGTCTGGTGTATCGAACAGGGCTGCTGCAGCCATCAGCACTGCAACATTGGTTGACTATAGCTATAGGGTGGATCGATTTTACATTTTTTTCGATTTCCATATTCTAATAGAGACAAAAACTTGCGCATGCATGAGAAAATAGCCTCTGCAAAATCTTAGCTTAATAGGTAATCATCTTCTGCCCCCAGCAGAGCGATGAAAATCATATTTTAGTAGTCAAAAACGTATTTTTCTTATAATTTTTAAAATATTTCAATATGCATCAAAATTATTCCTAATAACTATAAAATCGATGAAAAAGACCTCATACGATCGTTTTTCCAAGCGCGTTGTCCTACGTTAATATCTTTTGCCCCCGGCAACAACGTCAAATGTTGAAAAAATAGGTAATTTATATACATATTTTCAGATCGGCTCTTTGTCTTAAATAATGCATTTATATATTTCCCATAGCATTTATATCGTTGCTTAGGCATGAAATACACACACATGCCTATTACACGGTAATGAATTATCACTGCGACACCTCATTCAAGACTTGGACGGCAAAACAACTGGGCCAATGGGCTTTACTGGACCAGTTGGAAAACAACTGAACGACTGCGAAAAACTTCCAATTACAGAATTCGATGCCATTCCATCTCCCGACATTGACATAGATGATGCCGAGTTGAGCACTGACCAAAAATATTTGTTAGGCATCTACAGAGCAGTGTCGAGCGGTAGCTGCTCTTCAGCTCTCGCGGCTCGAAATCCAGGTAAGATGGCGCATTCCAGGTGGCTGACAACAGCAAATAGATTTCTGCGCCTCTATGTTTCAACCAGTGAACCCTCCAGCACCTTCAACGAAATTGTGCGATTCATTATGACAGTTTACGCACCAATTTCGTTTAAGATAAAGAAAAACTCCAGTTTCACTGAGGGCGAAAAACATTTTTTCGAAATGATGCGTCTCTCTCAGACCATGCCTCAAAGATCTAAGACAATCGCCAACAAAGTCCTCCGTAGAAATTCTTTCTTTGCTCACCCAGAAAATATTTTGATCTCCATGCTACATGCCGATGAGCAACACATAAGAGAATTGGTATGGAGAAGAATATTAAAAGCACGATCAAAACAATCACCAGTGGGGGAAATTCGAGCCTTCGCCATGCCTGAGCTGCTCTACGATAGTCAAAACTATTACGAAATGATCAACTGGCAAACGGCTGAGGTGACCGAACCCCCCGTTACAAAAACAATACCTGATACCCGAATAAAAGAGTTTGTTGAGACGGGAGACCAGCCTGATGGACTGATCCCACTATTCCCTTGTCATACTCAAGCGGTCGAGAGACTCATCAAATTAGTAACCGAAGCCTCTGCCAGTGTAAGTGGAATAGAAGAGAGGGACGGATTCATCCGCTCCCGTCTTCACTCCCGAACAAAAATTCCACGATTTGATTCTAAGAAAGATTACCATATGTAAATCGACATGCAGCCAAAGGAAGGGTGGTTGGGGCTGGATAGGGTGGAACTCGACGTACAGCCACCTCCTCGTGGTGAGTTCTGGGTTGCTAATTTTATAAAATTAGCAAGCGAGGAGCTGTACTTAGTACTTATCGTACTTATAACATCGCATTAACGTAATTATAATCCACATTTAGACTTTTCTCGGGGACAGAAGATATTACTCTAGTCATAAAATTTTGCGTGTGTGTTATTTCTTGCCTAAGCAACGATATAAATGCTATGGGAAATATATAAATGCATTATTTAAGACAAAGAGCCGATCTGAAAATATGTACTATATAAATTACCTATTTTTTCAACATTTGACGTTGTTGCCGGTGGCAAAAGATATTAACGTAGGACAACGCGCTTGGAAAAACGATCATATGAGGTCTTTTTCATCGACTTTATAGTTATTAGGAATAATTTTGATGCATATTGAAATATTTTAAAAATTATAAGAAAAATACGTTTTTGACTACTAAAATATGATTTTCATCGCTCTGCCGGGGGCAGAAGATGATTACCTATTAAGCTAAGATTTTGCAGAGGCTATTTTCTCATGCATGCGCAAGTTTTTGTCTCTATTAGAATATGGAAATCGAAAAAAATGTAAAATCGATCCACCCTACTATAGCATCATTAGTTCTGATGATCAGATAAACGTAATTTACCACCACAAAGTATGGAGAGCACGGCAGAAGGTACGGAGGGATCTGAAGGAAGCAGTAACTTACCACGATGAGGAAGTCGCTGCTTTATTTTTTGATGGGCGGAAAGACATGACACTACTAAAATATGATTTTCATCGCTCTGCCGGGGGCAGAAGATGATTACCTATTAAGCTAAGATTTTGCAGAGGCTATTTTCTCATGCATGCGCAAGTTTTTGTCTCTATTAGAATATGGAAATAGAACAAAATGTAAAATCGATCCACCCTACTATAGCATCATTAGTTCTGATGATCAGATAAACGTAATTTACCACCACAAAGTATGGAGAGCACGGCAGAAGGTACGGAGGGATCTGAAGGAAGCAGTAACTTACCACGATGAGGAAGTCGCTGCTTTATTTTTTGATGGGCGGAAAGACATGACACTTGTCAAAGAGAAAAAGGGGAACAAATGGTACAGCACAAAGAAAGTTGAGGACACTATGTGCTGGTCGGAGAGCCTGGAACCTTCTACCTAAGCCATCTGACACTGGAACGAGGAACTGGCAGTCATTGCGGATGGACTTCAAAAAGCGATTGAAGAAATGGGTATTGCAGACAAGATAATTGCAGTGGGAGCCGACAGCACAGCCAGAAACACAGGGCACAGAAGTGGAGCAATACACCTGCTAGAGTGCCGCCTTGGTCGCCCTTTGCACTGGTTCACCTGTAGTCTGCATTTAAATGAACTCCCACTGCGCCACTTGTGCAGAACTCAACGGCCCAACAGAATCTGCAACTCAATGGAAAGGACAATTGGCAAAGCTTTGGCCACATGTGAAAGTTTGCTACTTTCCTCTAGAGGAATTCAATGTATTGCTGATGGCCACACTCTCCCGGATGTTGACCTAGCTGAATTGAGTCGTGACCAAGCCTACCTCTACAGAATGATGAAAGCGATAAGGATTGGTGTCGTTAATGAAGATCTTCTACGAGAGAAGCCTGGACCAATCTCCCATGCAAGATGGGTTACAACTGCCAGCAGAATTTGTCGGCTATATGTAGCGATAGCGCAGACAAGTGATGAACTGTATTCATTCACACAGCTTGTCGTGTGCCACTACGGACCCATGTGATTTAGCATCAAGTGCCATCCAAGGTGCACAGATGGCCTAAAACATTTCCTGGAGCAAATCAAGCTGCTACGATTACTGCCACCAGCTAGCAAAACTGTCACATGGCCTGTGATCCAAAGAAATGCATATTGGGCTCACCCTGAAAATGTTCTATTGGCAATGCTTGCAGCTGCAGATCAAGCAAACCGGAAATTGGCCATCGATGTAATCAAGACCATTCGACGAGCTCCCAAACCTGCTCAACAGCAAGTCAGAGAATTTCGGCCACCAAAGATCAAACAAAGTGCTCAGAATTTGAAAGATTTACTTCCACCAGTGGAGGAGTGCACAATGGAACCACCACTCACGAAGCAGTTCTCTGTCGAACAACTCGATAAGATCACTGAAGAGCCCCTTGTTGTCCGGATACCATGTCACTCCCAAGGTGCAGAACGCTGTGTTAGGATGGTAACTGAAGCGTCTGGAGCAGTGTATGGAAAGGATTCAAGAGATGGTTACATTAGAGCAGTACTTAAATCCCGTGACTTTATGCCGTCATTCAAAACTAAACAAGATTTTAATGTATCATTTACTAAATAAAACTCTAGTCTACCTACCTACCTACCTACAGTGAATATGTTTATTCCAAAAATAAATTTTTCTATTTTTCCTGAAAAGCAGTACATTGTAGGGGGTCAAATGATAGCTCAAACCCTCGGAAAGCAAGTGTCCAAAGGTTATGGGTAACTATCAATTTTCACGATTTTCACATGCGAAAAAGGTGTTGCACTTGTCACAAAAAAATTTTGTTTTGTTTTCATTTTTGAATTTAGGGAGGTCAATTGTACAAAACCTGAAATGTGCCTCTTGATCCGTTACACTTTGCCCAATGACGCTACACGCTAATGTCGGACTCAAAAATTGTATCACTGCATAAAATTTCACACTCATCTTCGCTTAATTCATGTGCAGAGTGTTCATCTTCTTCGATGGCTTCATCTTCAGGGGTAGGGTCACTTTACCCTTCAACTGAATTTTCAGCAGTTTTTGAATACAAGATATCCGAAACCGCGAGATGTATAGCATGTGCATTAGGGTGTGTCAATTTTGGGGGTGAAATGACTCAATTGAAAATCATGTGATTTGGTAGCAATTTAATGTAATCATTTGGCATACAAAATAATATCCTTGCTTCAAAAACAATAAAAAATAACTCCTACCTACATCAATTTTAATTCAAAAATTCCATTTTCCGTAAATTCGTAACAAACTAACAAATGTGCGCAAACATCCTATCAACATTTAAAGTGGCAATAAGATATCATTCAGTCTTTATTTGAAAGTAACCAATGCAGTCATGTCCTTTTTGCTGCGGTTCCTTGACATCAGCATTCGGCTTGCTACTTGCGCTTTGATGTAGCCTTCTCGCATCTCGTGACTGTAAACTTGACTAGCTGCTTCTGTGACCATTTTCACACATCTCTCCACACTCTGAGTGTGAGAAGGCCACTTTGGCACTTGCATTGGGGCCTCTTTAAGTTCTGTTAAATCTTTGTTTGTTATACACGTTGTCAGTGGTGGCTCCAAAACTTCCGATCTCAAGTTAACTAATTCTGACAATTTCGTGGCATTGATGTTTATCGGAGGTACCTTCCTTGTCTGAACAGAGCAGTCTCCCAGCTGGTCATCATCTAGTGATGTTCCTCTAAGTTTTAGAATGATTTCCACAGCCTCAGTTCGCTCTTTGGTACATTGGCTGCAGAGTATTGCTTGCAAAACTGCCTCTGTCCTAGCATACCAAGCGGATCTTCTCACCACAGGTAACACGATGTCCACCACTACTTTCCTTTGGGTTCTCAGTAGCTGTAATTGAAACAAAATGTGGTTGGGCCCCTCCATCCACATTGGATTAAGTTTTACATTGAACCAGTGAGGAAGATAAAACCCAATAATAAATTCAACAATCAACATCAAATTCTGTAGCATTTTGCCCTTCAGTGCATGTTTGGAAACCCAAATCCTGCAGAAACGAATCGCTGTAGTTAACCAACGACTGTGACTTACGGGTCCAATCTCCAAGAGAGCCAGATTTTGAGGCAACTCTCCTGATCTGATTGCTCGAATAATACGATAAGCGTAAGATTGATCCGTGCTGAGGTCTTTGATAACTTCTTCAGACAACACTGGAAGGGGAGGGCCTACTTCGATCTTTGGAAATTTTGTATATATTTCTAATTCCGTTGCTTCATCTAGCATGTTGCCAAGGGGGCCTGACCACTTGTTGTTGCTCTTTGTAGGACCATCAAGTTCCTGGATCAGACGACGAAGAAGTAGTTCCCCTGTGTGCAAATCACATACAATCCAAACAACCCTTCTTCCAAGTTTTTTCTCTAAATGCGTCATAACACCGCCCTGCCATCCAGTGTTCACCGCAGTTGAGTCTCCACCAACGGCCTGCAGTGAACTGTCAAGTCTTCTTTCTTGAGCCAACATATTATTTGATCAGCAATTGCCTCTGCATGTTTCTTGCCTTCTACTTCTGCTTCAGGAACAAAGTGAAACAAATAGCGGCCACCAGGTTCGGAACACACAGAGTAATGTTCTTCTTTGATGAGACCGGGAAACTTTCTGTCCATTCCCTCTACCTCTAGGAGAACTTTTGTGTCATCTCTTCTTCCATTAAACAAAAGGCAAGAGAGACCTTCCTTCTTCAAATCTTTTTCATGCTGATCAGATATTTCCTTCATTATTTTTTCTTGTGCTCTTCTTATCTTATTATGATCTATCACTAAGGATGTATCCTCTCGGCTGATGAGGCCTGCATCTATCCAAGCGGCAGTGGCAATCTCTGCAGTCTCTCGTAGCCCCGTATGGTGGCGAATACTGGCAAGGGCAATGTTTGAGAGATGTCTTTAGTGTTGTATTTCATTCTCTTCGGCGAAGGTTCAGAGGGCATTTTGGAGCTATCATCTGATGTTGCTTCTTTCTGTTCATCTGAAGAGCTTTCAAAGAAGTAAGAAACCTCTTGATAGAGCTCTTTATCTCTTTGGGTGGCTTCTTCACTCTTCTTTTTCTTCCTTTCTTCCCTCTCTCGGATTTTCTCTTTTTTCTTAGCAATAACAATCTGTTTTTTGGTTTCTGAATAATCTGCCGAACCAATCTGCATATTTCCTTGGCCTCCTGCCTTTGTTCTCTGCGCCTTTATGAAAGCCAGCTCCAAAACAGGGATCTTCTCACGAGGACAGCGACAATCAATGTGAGAGTGAGGTTCTCTTCTGCATGAGGGAGAACAATTGGCTTCAGAACACAACTCTATGGGACACTGGCAGTTAAAAATGTCAAGAAGAGTATCAAGTGTGTACATAAATTTATTTTTCTTTGCTAGTTTTCCTTTACCAAGTGCTGTCTGAACTGCTTTGTGCCACAGCTTTGTTAATTTTAGCTCAATAGTTCTATACTGATTGAGTACAGGTGGTTTGAATAACACATTAGCTTTTCTCCACTGATGCAGAAGGGGGGGAATCATGTCCCTTTTGAGCTCTTTCTCTGTGTAGTTCCTTCTATCCTTTGTATTTTGTTCACGAAGGAGTAACCCTAGTCTCAGCATGTCTCGCACTGTTAGTACTTCTGATACGGGAAGCTGTACGGGAAGCTGATACAGGAAACCTGTACCGACTAACAGGCTCAAGTGTCATGACGACTGACCTCTTGTCTTCAATTTTGGCATCTTAGGAATATCTGAAAAGAAAGAAAAACATTTAAGTATTTTATATCAATTACGATGTTTCAAAGTTTAGTCATTCGATGTTCTAAAATTCAACACAAAAATATTTCATGGGATTACAACATAATTAGACAGAAGAATATGATGATAATAAATAATTGTAATAATCAATAATCCATACTTACAGTTAAACTGTAGTATTCGTCTAGTAGAATAACTATGAAGTAGGTACAAGAGCAATAACAGCAAACCACCGTCTATGACATCTAAGAGGCAACTGAGGACTGAGAGTGAGGGACAGTTCTATTCCTGTTGTGACTTGTACATTGTACAACAACTATATGACCTTCAAAACACTCCATATGCGATCAGTGGGATAATTCTGTGACAGATGAATAGTTAATCAATTTATGTCCTATTATTTAGTAAAAGAGTCAATTTCTGAAACTTTAAGGTAAAATTGATGTAGGTAAGGGTTATTTTATTTCATTTTGGTTGGCCAATTTCAAGTTTTGACATGAAAAGACTATATTTTCACTACCAAAATTGATTTGAAAAAAGTTGACAAAATTGACACACCCTAATGTGCATTGTGCAATGCATTGCTGGTGATCAGGTACTGTTTCTCTTCCAAATTTGACCATTACTGAGGCAGCGTCGGTGGTGCAACCCACGATATGCTTATCTAGGTCCAAGCCAAAGTCTTCCAATCTTTTCCTAACGATTGCAATAGTTTTGGTGCTATCGAGAGAACCATTTATTTTCATGAGACCAAGAGACCAATGTTGATTTTCATCATGAACAGTAATATTAATATAGCTTTGGTTTTGCAAAGATGCATACTCATCCATAGTTAATGAATAGCGGATTCCTTGTCTCACCTGATTCTTGAAGTAGTTGACCAATTCATGTTTCTTTTTCTCATAAAAACTAAGCACCATTTTTCTGACACCATTATGGGAAGTTGGATGAGGCTTGTCGTATTTTATCTTTCTTAGGCTTTCTTGAATGAATTCACTTTTAGCAATTGATTGGAAACTCAGTCCATCTACACACGCAAGTTTTGAAATTTACTCTTCTATGGACTTTTTTGCACAAACTCTTCCACTGTTCTTTGTTTCTTCAATGGCTGATTAATCTGGTCGATGTTTATGCCATGAATATTTTTCATGTGAGATGATAAACTTGAAATAGAACCTCCACAGCACTTTAAAACTTTGTGACATGTCATACACTCTGCTTCTTCTTTATTCTTACGAGTGAAATGATACCAAACATTTGATTTCTTTGACATGATGGAGTACTAAATCTTAGAATCTTAAATGATCAATGTGCAATCATCCACATAACATTCAAGACTGAATCATCAATTATTTACACTTATAAACAAACAAAAAACGATACGAAACGATGCAAAACGTAATTACTATGTTTTTAAACGTTTGGAAACGTTTGTTTCATAGAAAATGGACCAAAGTGATCGGAGACTTGCACAAAAATGTGAAAACCGGTTCTTATCGTCGGCTTCGGTGATGATTAAATTTTTTTATCAACGGTTAAAAACCGGTTTTTTAAAACCGGGTTCCATCTCTAGAACTTCAAACATTCCAGGTATTGCTCGGATTTTCTGGCATCCTTGTTCTACACGTTGGCGAAGCATTTCAACGTTGTGAATGGGTGTCACGTAAACGATGGATTTCAGATGACCCTACAGGTAAAAATGGAGTGGATTCAGGTCCGGGGAGCGAGCAGGCCACGCAATGGGTCCTCCACCGCCTATCCCTTTATCAGGGAAATGGTTATCCAAATAGTCTCTGGCTACTCGACTAAAATGAGGCGGAGTGCCGTAATGCATAAACCACATACGACGTCGGACACCAAGAGGAACTTCATGTAGTAAATCGCTTAAATCATTCATTAAAAAATTGGAATAGGATTCTCCTGTTAATCTTCCAGGCAAAACAAAAGGACCGATTAAGTTGTCGGCAATAAATCCTGCCCATACATTGATACTAAATTGTTGTTGGTGACATGACTGGATGATGGCATGCGGATTCTCTTTGGCCCAGTAATGTGTTGTGAAAATTGATCACTCCATTTCTTGTGAGGGCAAATCATCAGAAAACAACATGGAGGATAGAAAAAGAGGATCGCGAACACACTGTTGAAAGAACTAAGTACAAAAAGCATCTCGTGGTGGGAATTCAGCTTCAGTAAGGCCTTGTACTCTCTGAATGTGATAAGGGTAAAGCTGTTGTTCCCGTAAAATTCTCCACACAGTTATGTATCTTACACCCTCTGCTACTGCTATCCTTTTGGTGCTGACACCAGGGTATTCCTCCACGCGATTCAGGACCCGCTCCTTCAACTCAACAGTTCTGGCGCTGATTGGTCTACCACCATCTGAAACTCGCTTGTTGAATGATCCTGTATCACCAAGACGCACGTCTATTCTCTGAAAGGTCTTCTTATCTGGCAGACGGCGATTCAGAAACCTTTCCGCATACAGATGTCTTGCTGCGGCCGCATTACACTCGGCAAGTCCATACATGAGATGTATGTCTGCCATTTCTCTGTTTGAATAAGCCTCCATTCTCACTTCAAATGCATACTATCACTGAATAGCACAAAAACTTTTAAGGTTTTTTTTTTCACTGGACTGCACTTATTTACGGTAAGAAGTTACGAATACGAACAGTGAAACACCGCGATACACTGAATGACTGATGGCTCTACACTCAACGATATTGAAACATGTCATAGAGTGTACGAAACATTACAATCGGCAAGGCCATACATGAAATAAGTTTCGTACACACTCACAAACATTGTCGGCAAGCAGTATTTGTAAACAGTTTGCAGAAAGAATTGCTGGAACACAAAATGGGCTGTAACTGGGAAACAAAGCGATTTCGGGCATATGTTTATATACGCTTTTTTCATTGTTTTCAGGTCCTGAATCCATCCTGAAAGTGCATCCCACATGTTATGAAACACCCTGTGTATATATAGCTCATAGTGGCCTTTACTTTTTCTAATAAGTTGTTTGCTTCGCCTTCTCAAAAGCTTGTAAACATTTTCATCGGACATATTTGTTTCTTTGAATATAAAATAAGCGTTCCTTTTTAACGTTAAGCTACGTTTAATTTCAGCGTTCCACCATTTAGGTTTAACAGATTTCGCCAGTTTCTTTTTACGTAATGGGATATTACTTGATTCTAAGCGATTAAAAGAATTATAAGGGAAGTCAGTGTGCCCTTTATATCATCGTGCGATAGAGTCTCGTCCCAATTATGGGTCGAAAGTTGCAGTTTCATATCACGAAATTTACCTCTTTTAAAATCCCCAAAATATTCCAGGCTCTCCGAATTATGAACATTAATTTTAATTTCAATTGTTATTTACCTATGATCACTGGTGGAGAAATAGTCTCCTACAGAGATATTGCCAATTAATTCTAGGTCTGTACTTAAAACTAAATCTAGAGTATTGCGTTGTCTGGTGGGACCCTTGACCATTTGAAAAAGTGAACTTTCGAGCAAACCCTCGTAAAGTCTGCAGGGTAAATTAAGATCTCCCATAACTATCGCATCAAGTTCGCTACTTACATCAAAAATTAGTTACTGAAGTCTATTTTCACTATCAACAGTCTGAAAGGGAGGCCTATATACTAAACCTATAATTAATTTATTTCGTGAGTTTTCTTTAATTTCAACAAACGTCGCATTTATATCATCAGTTTCTGCAGTGTTTTTAATTATTGGTTTTAAGTGTGACCAAACGAATAGTACTACCCCTTCTTTCTGTTCTATCAGTGTTAAACATTTCATAACCACGTATATGATATTCTTCGAGAAAATCTCTACTCTCTGTATTTAACCGGAATTCAGTTATTGCTGCAACCTCAGATTTTTGGTCAATGAGATACTTAATATCTCAGCAAATTTAAATCTTAAACTTCGAGCATTAACATAAAATACACTTATAAAATCTTGAGTACCGAAGTAGAATCTCGAGGTTCTTCGAGGAGGCAATCGTTCACTCTAAGGAAAATTTATATATATATATATATGAATAGAAACGACATAAGTATTAAGGAACGTTTCTGCACACGAGGAAGAGAAATCACGAATAAATGAAAAATGAGGCGAACCGCGGTTCGCCTCATTTTTCATTTATTCGTGATTTCTCTTCCTCGTGTGCAGAAACGTTCCTTAATACTTATGTCGTTTCTATTCATTTATATACTGCGTGGTCATTGCAGTTAAATGCATATATATATATATATATATATATTAGTGTTGGACCGGATATCCGCATCCGCACTTCTGACTGCGGATGTTATGCGGATATTTCCTCTAATAAATTATGCAATTTACAATTAAATTAGCTTATAAAGTAGCTTATAAGGCCCAGTCATGCACATTTCATGTAAAGTATTAATTATTAATGAACAAACAAATATATAAACCTCAAAATATAAATACGGTACCTGGTAACACAGAAAATTGAATGAAACTTGTTTCATTGAATTTTCTGTGGCTGAAACTCTTGAGAAAGTTATATTTTTATCATAATGAAAACATTAATATTAATTTTAATTCTTATGCATTGCCTGCCATAATAGTAATATCACGAAATTTGAAAAATTATGTCATATATTCATAATTCTATATTATATTGATAGATTAACTAAATATCCGCATCCGCATCCGCAGATGTTGGAAAACTGACATCCGGTCCACCACTAATATATATATATATATATATATATATAATATATATATGAAAATTATTTCACGAAAGCCACATGTGAATAATATTTGTGATGAAATTAACCATGGAGGAAAATTAAAACATGAGATAGTGCTCAAGCGCTTTCTTCTAATGCAGGGTTGGCAAAAACCCAGCAAAAACTCAACTACCCAGCAAAAACCCAACTGGGTTTTTGCTGGGGTTTTGCCAACCCTGTTCTAATGACATCTAGAACACTAATATTAATAACAAGATTGAGACTATACAGGGTGTCCCAGAATTAACTATCTATTTCAATGAAATCGGACAAATTTAATAAAAACTGACATAATTTTGTGTTTATTACTAAATTATGATACAAAAACAAATAGATTTATAAATCATAAGTCAAAACTTTATTGAGAAGTTTCAACATGTGCACGGTCTGTATCTGCAAATTTCAAATCTATCCTCAGCGCTGCGAAACACATTTTGAAGCATTTCAGGTGTTATCTCTCGCACTGCCAACTGGATGCGTTCTTTAAGTTCAGCTAAACTATTGATCTTTTGGCGATAAACCTTTGTTTTTATGAAACCCCATGCAAAGAAATCCAGGGGTGTCAAATCCGGAGAACGCGGAGGCCAAGGTCGAGGTCCTCCACGTCCAATCCACCGATTCGGAAGACATCTGTTGAGGTATTCTCGAACAATTAGAGCATAATGACATGGTGCTCCATCTTGTTGAAACACAACATTATCAAGAATGCCATTATCAAGAAGCTGTGGTTCGAGAAACTGCTGAAGCATATCAAGGTAGACGGTACCTGTTACAGTTGTTTCCGCAAAGAAGAATGGGCCATAAATTTTGGATTTGGTCATTCCAAGCCACACGTTAACGTTTGGAGAGTCTCTTTGCCATTCTAAAAATAAAACTATGAAAAACTATGAAAAAATTATGAAAATAAAATTATGAAAAAAATTTAGAAATTTATACATTTTTAACACATATTAAACATGATAAACATAAATAAAAGTGTGTTTTTAAAAAATTTGTCCGATTTCATTCAAATAGATAGTTAATTCTGGGACACCCTTTATACAGTTCATAAAGAGAAACAAAAAATACACAGGGTGTCCATAAATAATTACCCTGATTAAAGCATGCTATGACTTTTAAATAAACACTCGTATTCAAACACAGTTTTAATCATAAGTAGATAAACATACAAAGTTTTGAGACATAGTTAATGAACTTAATAAGCTTCCACATGTGCACCCCTAGTGGCACGTAAAATGTCTAAACGGTATTCACACTCACACCACACATTTTCCAACATTTGTGGGTAAACTGTTGCAATTGCATCCGTAATGCGTTCTCGCAATGTCCTGATATCTGGAACAACTGTTGCATAAACCAAATCTTTAACATGACCCTAGAGAAAGAAATCCAGCGGGGTAATGTCTGGTGATCTTGGGGGCCATAGGATTGGCCCGTCCCTGCCAATCCATCGATTTGGAAATGTTGCGTCGAGAGTTTCACGAACAACATGCGCCCAATGATGGGGTGCCCCATCTTGTTGGAAGATGACAGTTGGCTGCCTGTCCTGCAGCTGGGGGATGGCGTAATTGGTGAGCATATCCAGGTACACAGTTGCGGAAACTGTTTTCAGCGAAGAAGAAAGGACCAATTATCTGGTCATGCATTAGTCCACACCAGACATTGATCTTCAGACTGCCCCGAATATGCTCCCTTACGGCACGTGCGTTTTCCGATCCCCAAATACGCACATTGTGTCTGTTGACTCTACCACTAAGATGAAACGTAGCCTCGTCTGAAAAGCAGACACGTAACGAGAAGTCATTATCCTCGTCAATGCCGTTCAAAATGTCAATAGCGAATTGTTCACGTTTTGGACGGTCATCAGGCTTCAGTTCTTGAACAACTTGTACCTTGTAGGCGTGTAACTTCAAACGTTTGTGTAACACCTTGTGCACCGTAGACTTCGGTATCTTTAGTTGGCATGAAGCTTGTCTCACCGATTTCCTTGGTGACCGTGTGAAAGCAGTTTGAATGTTTTCCACCGTCCCATCCGAAACTGATGGTCTACCACTGCTCTTTCCCTTTTCCACGTTTCCAAGAATTTTTTCATCCATGACTTAATTAACTCCACATCAGGTGGATTCTTTCCATACTTTGTTCTGAACCTTCGTTGAACACTGACAGGAGATTTTGTTTCTGCAAGCCACACAACACATTGTGCCTTCTCTGTAGGCTGACCATATTTCCTTGAGACAAAAACGGGACATTGGGATGGCAAAAAAGGGACGGGGGTTATGTAATATTCTGTATTCATGAAAAAGTAAGTACATAAACCGGGACAAAATTGACATTTTTATTAAAACGACGGGACGGCCAGGAAATATAAAACAAACGGTACTGTCCCGTTCAAAACGGTACGTATGGTCAGCCTACTTCTCTGTCACAGACGCCATCTTAACTGAACAGCTACTACAGCCCTCCTAGCGGCGAATGCGGTAGACGAAACACACCAGCACAGAAACTCTATGCGTGTACGAGATCACCTGTAAAAAGAAAACGGATGTAAGATTCGTCATTAAAACATGAGAGCATACTGTTTTCAGGGTAAACATTTATGGACACCCTGTACTATTGGTGCAGAGAATATTAGAGGAGGAGCATACAAATTCACCTGGAAAAACAACCAGAGTTTTAGCGCCTTTCCTTCTTATCTAAATCTGATCTGAAAGAATTCACGATAACATGATCGAGCAAAAAAAGAGCGAAGTGAGGTCGCTTAGTGAAATGATCGTTACAAGTCGGGCAAAATTACCATTTATTTTTTTACTTTCCTTTGGTTATATCATAGATATTGAAAGAATCTCATGCTCCCAAAAATATGTCCATTATTTTTTCAAAATGGCCGCCAAAATCATGGAAACGGTGAAGCATATGAACAGTCCTTCAGGTTTTGGAGCACTTACTCGTACATTTGAACATGAACCGGGTGAAAAGTATAAATGGGTAAAATAAACCAGATGCACAGTATATTTCTTCTTTCACGATAGCCGCAAACTGCCAAAACGGCTGTGAAATGCGTAAAAATGTCTGAATTTTTTTTTAGGCAGGAAGGAGGGGCCAAGGCCAAATGGCCGTAAAAGCGCCCCCTTCACAGAAGAAGAGAGTTAAAATCAAGGTCGGGGGTTTTCGAGATGCCCAGATACTGTGTTTGAAAGATGGGAGGTTATAGACAAGAGGAAATATAGATTGAGGAAGACTGTTCCAGAGTTGACCACTTGAGTAGATGAAAGATTGAAAATACCGATTAACTCTTACGTTAGATAGTTGGACAGAAAAGGAATGAGAAAGTGTAGAAAGTCTAGTACTGTGTTCCCTCCTTAAAGGAGGAGGCATGCAGTTCGAGAGTTCAGAAGAGTAATGTCCGTTATAATAGCGATAGTAAAGAGAGAGTGAGACAACATTGCGGCGAAGAGAAAGAGATTGAAGACAATCACTAAGAGGCAGGGAATTGAGACGAAAAGCCTTTGATTCCACCCGGTCAAGTACGGTTGTGTGGGTTGAGCCACCTAACACATGAGAAGCATACTCCATACAGGGGCGAACAAGACCCCTGTACAGAGACAGCAACTGAGTTGGGGTGAAGAAACCGCGGAGGCGGTACAGCACACCTAACCTCTTAGAAGCTGTTTTAGAAAGAAAATATATGTGATCTTTCCAGGAATGATCATGAGAAAAGGAAACGCCAAGAATGTTAAGAGAAGAGGAAGCATTCAGTTGTGTATTGTTGAAGGTAAGGGGATAGTCGCGTGGAAGATTGTGACGAGTAGACAGATGGAGGAACTGAGTTTTTGAGCCATTGAAAGCCACAAGGTTTTCTCTACCCCACTCAGATATAGCAGAAAGATCAGAGGTCAGGTGTCCCATAGCCGTCCGACAGGAATCATGAAGTTACTGCTGTGAGGGACGCTTTGGGAAGAGAGTGGAGGAGAGGAAGTGCGATATTGATATACAGTTATATGGCTTCAAATGCGTTTGAATGCTAAGATGTTAAAACTGTGACTATACTATGTAGATGTGATATCTGCCAGTATAAGGAAACCTCAAATGTTACTGAAAAAGACATTATTGTCATTTTTTCACCACCGATCACGCAAGGCATAGCATTATGAAGTACTGAAATAACAATTTTTGGGACATTTTTGGAATGAGCAGCTCCTGCTTTTAATTATTATTGTTGGGGTCGTAAAATCGGGACTTAAAATGAAATAAAATAACAATTCATAATGTATAAATGTAAGTTAGGTTTAATCGATACAGTAGATTGTAAAAATTAGGAAATGGGCCTATTCTGAATTTAAACAAGAGTACGTGACATGAACCACGAAGCCAGAACAACAAGTTTAGTTTTGTTCATACTCGTGTTCACGTTCAACCAATTAGGCATAGGTTTGTTTGTCACGTGATACCCACCTCTAGTCTTGCCCAATCATGTCCTTGAAGATATATTAGTTTTCATATAATACCAGATCTATATAAGTAAGAGATTTAATATCAGAAAATAGGCCAATAAAGTTAGTTGAATACTGTAGAATAGGTATGAAATTCTAAAAACTACTGAAATCATGTATTAATTTCTGTTTCTTAAGTTGTAGTTGCAATAACAAATAAACTGAAGATCAGGTGTAAAGCGCGAATGGAACAATGACATATGCGGCCCTAGGCTTTTTTTCATGTCACGCGCGAAGCTACATCGTTTTCGAAGCCTACTTGATTTTCG
This sequence comes from Bathynomus jamesi, assembly GCA_023014485.1. NCBI lineage: Eukaryota > Metazoa > Arthropoda > Malacostraca > Isopoda > Cirolanidae > Bathynomus > Bathynomus jamesi. Next base: position 48,032 of record JAJOZX010008973.1, on the reverse strand, counting down.
GTCAAGACTTAGCTTGTTTCTTGAATTATATAACGTAAGTGTAAAGTTAAAGTAATCTGTGACCGTAAGATTAAAAGTATAAAAATATTGGTGTTTCATATTAAAAACAAGGTACTTACTGTACGTATTAACGGGGAGCCACCACATATTGATGATTGGTTAGGTTAAGTTGTAATATTTTCGTTAGTTGAAAACTTCGGATCTTTTCCGTTTGACTGCCGCCATGGTTAGGTCAACTGTACGACCTTGACGATTGGTTAGGTTAGGTCGTGATATTTTTGTTAGTTAGCCTTATAAAGCTAACTAAAGAAGGCTATGTTTCAATGGCGGCAGTCAAACGGAAAAGATCCAAAACTTCTAATACATCATATTTTTTAAATAGCAATATTTTTTAAAATATTTTTTTATACAATTTTCTGAAAAAAAATAATTTTTTTAGGCTTACAGTTGGTACATGATCACGATCCATTCAATTCCATTCTTAATGCTATTACAAATTTTTGGCCTCCAGAAACAAATGTTGTTTCTAATGTGTAACATGTATTAATCATTGTAAATATTTTAAATATAAATCATTGTAAATATTTTTTAAAATTATTGCTATTTAAAAAATATGTGCTAGAAATTTTCAACCAACGAAAATATTACAACTTAACCTAACCAAACATCAATATGTGGCGGCCCCCCGTTAATACGTAAGTACCAAAAACAATTTATATTATTAGTCAAAATTAAATTCATGAGTTTAATTCAACGGTTCGATAAACAATCTTAATTTACTTAGTGGTTTAATGGTACTTAATGGTTTAGTGGAAAAGCTGAATTAATAGTTAAAACATCATCACGTTACCGTCCTTCCTGTGGGTGTGTATTTCACACACCAATCCACGAACGGGACAAGAAAGGAAGAGTCAACATAAAGATGTACCGCAACCCCAATTGCCCGAACGCCGAACCATTCATTTATGGCGTGAGGATGGGATAGAATAGTAACCACTACAGCCTTCTTTCAACCCCGAACCCCAAACCCTTTACTATTATCCACCATTCATTGGAGACAAACCTACAACTACTTCACGCATACTTTGATTTGTGAGCGAGAATTATATTTTTCAAAGCTATAGCTATTCTACTTGCAAAAAAAATAATTCTAATAACCTACATTTTTTAGGTTTACGACGCAACTATCACTTCACAAGTACAGTACAAGCTATCCATTGATTGGAATTGAGTTGTGTGTTAGCCAGCGGTCGCACCAGGCCAACCCATCTATTGACTGATATTGAACGATATTGAACATTCATTATGGAATGGAAACTTATATTATATGTCAAAAGGAGACGTCAGAGGCGTCATCGTGTCCCCAGAGACGAACAATACATGATTCATTCAAAGTATACTGTGAGTTCTTGCAAAATTTGGAGGCTTTTTAGAAACTTACTGCTTCCACCATGATTGTTAACTATGGAGCAGAGGGTACCACGGGAACATTTCTTAAATATGAAGCTTCGTGGCACCGAAGCTGCCATAAAAAATTTAACAAGTCAAAACTTGAGAGAGCAATTATCAGAAAGCGGAAAAAACAGTAGGTTACTTCTCCAAACTCAGTGAGATCCATCAGCTTTCTTCATAAAGCTGAAGGATCTCACTGAGTTTGAAGAAGTACTGTAGGTTTGAAAGACCTTAGGCATGATATCAGGTTTGGAAGACCTTAGGAATGATATCGGCTTCAACAAGACACGTCTGAAGGAAGGACGTCTCGCACATTTCGCTGACAAAGGATCGCAGGTGCAAGCAGATGGGAAATACACAATTCTTGTATTTCCCAAAGGCATATGACAGCTGCTAACAGATTCCTTTCTTGTCCATGATTATGAGTAAGAGGCCCTACAGTGTGTAAAAGTAGTAAAAATTTTGGAGAGGAAATTCTCAATGATAAAATTGTAATTTTCCTGGCAACCTTTACTCCAAATGTCAGGAAGATATGGTTCCAAGCATCAAACTCCTACTTTCAACGATCCTCTATGAACTAAACTTACCTGGAAATGTCGGTTACTCACAGGCCAGTCTCAATCTAGTACAGATTCTCGCTCACAACTGTAAAAAAAGATCAACAGCCGAAGCAGCTTACACCCGTCACTTCCTGGAGCAAGAGCCTCCTATTCCTTTTACATTAGAAAGAATATCCACAGCCTGACGAGGAGCAGAAAAATGGTTGATCAAATGGCTAAGCTGGGTATCAGTACTTCCTATGTACTGGATTTTTTTTTCCTTGAATGCAGCATTTGATTTCCACCAAACACACCGTTGCTCGTTGTTCTAGAATAATTCAATTTCGGTCTCGTCTGTACAGAAAAATTTCTTCCAGAATGCGAATCCATCATTTTGATAATCTTTGGCAAACTTTAACTAGCTTCTTTGTGCGTTTTTCCTAGCAGAGGTCTTCTTCGTACAACTCTTCTATGCAGATCAGTCTGTCTCAATGTACGACGTACAGTAGAGGGCTAGATATCGATCTCAGACAGTCTCAATGTTTGGATTCGCAGCAGTTACTCTTTCAATCCGTCTAGCTGTACGTTCTGAAATCTTGCAAGGTCGCCCACATTTTGGTAGAGTTTTGATTGTTCCAAAGCCTTTCCACTTACTTCTAACTGTAGCGACCGTCGTAAATAGAATTCGAAGTTCTTCTCCTATCTTCCTATAACTCTTTCCAGAATCGTGTGCAGCAATAACAAATATTTTAAGATCTGTAGACAGCTCTTTACCACCACGACTCATTGCTTACTAATGGCCAACTACTGATAAATATCAGTAGTTGGCTGCTTATTGATTTGAGACTATTGGCAATTCTGAATTCTAGAATTTTTTCTGTGAATCTTCATGGAAGATGAATATCTGTACAAGCCATTAGTAAGCAATGAGTCGTCGTGGTAAAGAGCTGTTATTGCTATTTTAAGCCTAAGAAGAACACACAAAGTATTAAATATTTTGTAAATAAATGTACGAAAACTTTTGCATTTTAACTTTTTTTTTATTTTCCTCAAATTCTTTGATGGTTTGCATTATATGTTCGAGTTAAACTAATTTTTCTATTTGTTAAATTCTTTCAAATGAATAGCAAACTTTTCATAACTATCCTATGCATTTTACAAAAGATAAGGACAATCGACTAGGGAAGTATTCCGGTGGGGAAGTTAGTGAGAAGAGAGGGAGTGCTGAAATTCCCGTTTCTTCTGTCACTGTCGTCTTTAGCAGATTTTTTCCGTGTTTCATTTACCCTGTGAGCAGTCCAGCATGCTCTCAAACACACCCTTCTCCCTCTATTCTTCACTACACATACATGTATTTTACACACTACACAATTTTTAAAAAGTTAAAAAATATATATATAATGTGACATCATTGGCTTTAGAAACCTTGATTTCAGCTCTCTTCATCTTATATGAGTGGGCAGAGCATTTATGCGGGCGCTCGTCCTCCCTCCCTCTTTCCTACATAAAAAAAAATCGCCATATTTTATTATTCTTTAATGAAACATCATAAATCCCTTGATGGAATAAGACAGCATTTTCGTAAATAGCTGAATAGCACCATATAACTTCAAATATAAATACAGTTTTACTCACCCTGTAGGCCGCTATATAGTACATGTTGATGGACTTGTGAACCTAAGATTTTCTAGAGACTCGATCTTTTGCGTGACACTCTCTTAATCAATGCTTTTATCAAATATAAAGACTTTTGTAAAAGGCATTGCTTATATTCACTAATCTTCTCTTGTTCTTCTTTTACAGGATGGGGAATAGATTGTCCAATCAGGAAGGTGTTGTAAAGCATCGAGACGTGTTATCGAAAGCAGGCTCGAGGGTTCTACCTCGGCTGATGGAAGAAGCGGTCGTGGAACCAGTCAGGAGCGCCCTACCTCCACATTCATTAAAAGATCTAGACCTGATGATGGTTAAAAGCCTTCGACGAAAAGCATATCTTCAAAACGTCCAAGATTCGAGTCGTACAACTTTGAGTATACGATGTCGCCACTTCCACCAACCCCTTCGTCACCAATCTCACACGCTTCAGAAAACATAACTGGATCCGTGTCACCTCAACCTTCAACATCCTCTGCAGCACACCAAGACGACTCTTCTTCGTACACATCTACACCACACACAACAACAACTTGTTTTTCAGCTGGGGATATATCAATGAAGCTGCTACACAATGTTGATGGTTTCAAACAAGGGCTTCGCAAAGTAGTCCGACGCATCGTCGCATACACCCTTCAAAACATTCAGATGCGGGAGGGATGGGTGAGGTTGGCACTAGGTTTTAAACCTAATGATAAAAACGGCGACCTGTTTGAGTAGTGGTATCCTAACGGCAGAGGACCTTCACTATATGTTCTCACGCTTTGCGCAAACTTTCTAGAGCGGTTCAAAATTCAATCTGGAGAATTTTATGGTCGATATTGACCATGTATACCATGTTTTGGATTATGACGTGACAGCTTACACTTTTACTTTTAATTCCGAAAGAATTTACAGACGGCATACGAACGTGGTTGCGGCTTTATGGCTATAATCTTATTTCATATGTTTATGGTACTAAATAGGTTTGCTAGAAGTTTCCGGTTAGACGTTAGAAGCATTCATTGAAAGCTCTCGAAATCTAGCTAGTGGTTGTGGGCTTGATTTTTAGTGCAATATGGTTTCCTGAAGAGTTAGTGAAGGTGGAAGAACAGATGAAAGTACGAATAGTTGTGTTTGGTTTAGATGAACATCGTACAACAACGTATGTTTTTAAGAGTCATGTGACAGATCATATAAGGTTTTTGCTTATTTTAGAATTGGGAGGAAAGACCTACCTTCCTGTTAGACATATTAGAGATCTTAACGTTAACTATGACAGAAGCCGAAAGTATGCAGGCATCACGATTTGTGTAAGGGTGTGCCTTGAGTTTACGAACCATTTGCTAAAAATTGTAAGGGGTGTCATATGGTATGCGCTCAGTGTGAAAGTCCTAGATGCATAAGCCATGTGGTAGAAGCCGAGGAGAGATTGTAATGAATGCAAACGTATGTTTTTCAATAATGATTGCTTTAATCTCAATAAGATGAGTGGTACGTGCAGAAAGTTAAAGACTTGTGACTGTGAAATGTTTCATATTATGAATGAGCGCGGTTAGTTCAAGCATAGGTGTGATGTAATTCATTACCCTACGTGCCATGAGAATTATAAGACAGATGGTGTGAAGCGTGTTTGTTATATAAAAGATGCCAAGCCTAAAAAATAAATTGTCAAAGCTTGTACTAACCCTGAGATGAAAGAAGTTATCCCTCATTTAGACGTGAATCAAACCAACTGCCATGAATACTCGAATTGTGAGTGTGATGTGTGTTGTAAGTGTGGTAAACGTACCAATATTTTTAAGACGACTGTGTCAGAATCACCAGTGAAAATGTTCGTGGATTGTATAGTCAGGCTAGCCGATCAATTAAAATAAATTAATACGTTCAAGCGCATGATGCAGGAAAGTTTGATACACAGTTTCTTTAAAAGAAACTGCTTGAATATGAGAGATCAGCAATATTCATAGGTAATCCTTCGAAAAGAAGTAATAAGCTCATACAAATGCAGATAAGGGATAATGTTCAGTTCAAAGACACTGTTGTTCACACCATGCAATTTAGTTAAGCAACCCAAGGTGATGGGATGGATGTAGAGGTTTCAAAGGGGTATTTCCCTTACACGTTCCTCTCTCGACACTTTAAATTACTTTGAGCGAGAAGACTGGCCGTTATTACAATAGTTTCAATAAAGCTAATCCGTAAAATAGAGTGGCTGGATATGAATGTTGTTGTATGAATGATGTACGTGTGCTTAGAGTACGTTTCGAAACGTATAGAAACATGTACATTACCCGATTAAATTGTGATACGCTACAGACCGCAACCACGCCGACCTCCCTGTTCAAGAACAATTTCATGTCAAAGAACACATTTGCCACCATATTCCGAAACAAACCACGCAGTCACGGTTAAAAAGCCCTTTGCTGGCTCAGACACTTACAACAACAGACAGATGTGCACATGAAACACGCACGAAACAAAGGAGAGGTGGCAATCAAGATCAACGATCGTACTTCCCACCCCCCACCGTTGAGAAGACGGTATATTCCTTCCACGGATGTTTTGGCATGGTTTCCCCCCGTCCTCAGTGTGATATCGCAGGAGACTCCCACGATAGATACAGAATGAATAATTTTCTCTTAAATGAAAAAATAACGAAATTTGACAAAAAGAACATGCAAATGGCTTTTAATTCTGTAAAGACGCTTTAGAGGGGGTAGGAAACGTTCGTCGATGGGTCTCAATATTGCGGAGAAGGAATTGTTTTTGCTGCTCATCTTTGGTAAGCGTTGTATTGTACCGTTGAATAAGAGCAATCGCTCTCTCTGCAGAGCCATTGACAACCTTCATCTTTAATGCTCTTTCTTTCAACAACTCGTAGTTGTCGTTACTTTGCCAATCACTTGGTGGTTTCGAAAGAAACTCTTGAGCAATCTTCTTTCCTTTTTTATCCAGTACATCGAAGAGTTGAGCCGTCTTCTCGCTGACGTAAGTTTCCAATGGGTTTGCTGTTTTGAACAGCTTTGAATCGAGGCGCTTCAAACCTTTCGCTTTTGCAGGATCAGATAATTTTTTAATCATATTTTCTTTTAGTTTGCTGTCCAACCTATCGTCAAAAAGTGACAGTCCAATCACCAATTTCCGAGAAGTACCAGAGATGTCTCTTAACTGCCTTGAGTGCAATTTCAGCCAAAACCCTGTTCGGATAAGTCTCCATAACTATTAGAAAAACTAGGTCGTTTCTAGGGGCCCTCACTGCCAAGGGTGCTTCATGACAATATTTACTATATACAAGTGTTTCAAAGAGACAAAAAATTTTCAGCCTCTTTTATTTTTCATGAGCAGTAAGTTTCATTTGCTCCTGGAAGAGAAAGATCCTCGAAGCAAAGGTAGCTTTTGCCATCCAGCGAGCCTGATGAAGAGCTCCTGGAGCTCTGATGTTGTACTTCTAGGCAAACTTCCTTCCACGAAAATTTATAAAAAGCGTCGGAGAGGTACTGTATCATCTCTTGACAAAGTTCCCACAAGTTTCCTTCAAAAAGTTCCATTCCTGCTGATATAAAGTTTTCTTTATTGATAACTGGCCATTGGGCCATGAATCGCTTAAACAATGAGACGTGTGGTCCTTTCGAACGTTCAAGAATAATACAAAATACGTTAGCCAAAACGACTTCATACACATGAAGACGACACGCTATCTACGTCAGAGAGCGACCTACAGCTCTCTCTATCAGGGTACAAGCTACAGACATCAGCCCAGTATTTGATGCTGTTGTATCAAATACAAGCCTCTACAACATCCTGAGGCAGACATCAGCTCGTGCTTGTCCCGTTCCGTGAGGGATGAGTGGAACATCTAGTAGTTTATCTTCTCCTCCTCCTCCTCCTGAAAAAACGATTGTGATGCGGTCCACATTTTCATGTACCCCTGTTATATCCGGTCCCAGACAATTGGTCTAATGACAATTGGTCCAATGACGATTGGTCCAATCAGACAATTCGTCCAAGGGACCATTTTTCCAACGACGATTCGTCCAATCGGGCGTTAAATGGAATGAAGTTAAATGAAATTTAGAAAAAACTTTATTTACAGAAATTGATATAATAATTATTTGAAATTACTTTGTTATTTATAAGCATACTATAGCTAAAGGCTACATATTACTTTGTTTATTTATAAAACATACTATAGCTAAAAGCTACATATTACTTTGTTTATTTATAAAACATACTATAGCTAAAAGCTACATATTAAACTAAAAGCATAAAGCATACTTATTAACTAAGAGAAAAATGCAGTATCAGGTATTCAGTATCAGATTAAAGCCTATGGTGGTAATGCTAATAATTTTAGTAAGAGACAACCTTGGTTTTCTACTACAGATAGATTTGTTAATTATGGCGATTTAATATTTGGAAATATTGGTGGTGTACAGAAGTATAATAATACTAATCCTTCTTTTTATTTGAAACAAACTTATTATATTGCTTTCAAAGGTTTTATTGGTATGTAATAAATGAAAAATGTTTATAATGTCGTATTTACCCTTTACATTAGTTTGTTCCTTGTTCCGGCTGCCCAGGCATGGTGGGTACAGTTCCTCCACACACTTATCCCATTGTATAAGTTAGGTCTCGGGGGTACGGGGGCGGAGCCCCCGTATAGACCACGTACCTCTACATTACGGTGCATAGGGTTTTTCCTTTCCTCTTTCGGATAACACTATTTCGCACACACGCCGCTTCATGGGTTTCACAAAAGCAGTTGTAAAGGGAAAAGAGATGTGACTCTTAGGAAATCTAACACAGTAATGTTGTAAGTCGAACCCAAACATTTCCACGTAAACTATTGGTTTTAAGCTATACTCGTCGTTGTATACGCTACCAATTGGACCAATCGGTATTGGACCAATCGTCATTGGACCAATCGTCATTGGACCAATCGTACCAAATGCGTTATATCAGGAAGCAATTTCCCATCCCAGTGAAGCAGAAGGGGAATATCAGGAGAAAAGCTTGATTTTTCAGCAGTTGCGATAGTTTCACGAGCTTTAATTCGAGATCGACGAATTGTACTTCGAGGAAATGACATTGAGCCCAGATCATGGCCAAGAGATTTAGCTGATGCTGCAATAACAATGGCTGCATTGCGATAGCTTAGATTAACATGATAGAGTGCCTGGGTTACTTCATCTGAAATGACTGTTTTCTTGCATTTGGAAGGAGGGTTCGATGATGATGATGTAGATGGACGACACGATGCATCAGAATCCGTGGACGAGGAGGATGAATCCACATCAGTTATCACTTTGTCAGATGCCATAAGTCGATATTTCTTTTTTATTTCATCGTCGCTTCGCTTTTTTCTATTACAGTATATTCAGATTCTTCTTGTTGCCTCTTCTGATCCTTCTTTTTACCCAAGACTCGATCAATGCCTCCAAAACTGGTGAAGAAACGATCTACTCTCTGCTTGATAAGGAATTCTTTGTCCTCTTCGTTAGTCATTATCTATAAGGCATCTGCTCTGGCGACATCGAAAATGTCTTCAAGATCAGCATTGAATACTGTCACATTCATTTGTATGCTTTCTGAGGATGACTTCCTATTTTTATTTTGAGCGCAATATTGTTCGAATAATTTTCTCGGTTTCCTCTCAGCATTGTCCGATCTTTGAGTTGGAATCCTTGCTTTATCCCAGATATAAAGAACAGCAGAGACAGTCTTTCAAACTTGCAGTGACTGTTCGTTTTTCCTCGATGTGATGAAATAAGAACTTGCTTAACACTTCACGCTTTGAAGGTAATCGCGAGGTGAGAAGATCTTTTGTAGGTTTTCCAATGAGCCAGTACTGGCTGAACTTCGGGTCGGCCGTTTGGCGTCCACCATGGCGATGAATGACTGTAACAAACGGAAAACAAATCAATATTTTAATAACTTACATTTATAACTATACAATAAATAACTTATAATTTATCAGTCTCTTTCCTACAATGAGGTATGTAAATGAAAAGAAAAGAACCTCATCTAAAATCGCATATTTTAAACGTGGCTCCGTCCATTCATATGTATATTTATTGTATAATGTACATAATAAGACTATATTATATATGGATATGCCACATATATTTTATGCATATATAATTATATGCAAAGAATATTTAATATATACACTAATTTATAGTTTATACACATTTCAGTATATATGCATGTAGCAGCTTTGTAGCTCCTAAATATTCTAAAATAATTCATAATATGAATAGTCAACATTTATATATAACTTACATATTATATATTTAATGAAATTTTTACTTACCAAAAATATACGAAGTTTATTTCTGCTTTATCACGAAATCAATGTTTCACCCACATCATACAGCTGCCTACTACCCACTGCATTAAGAGGCCCCACATTTCCAGCCTTTGCTTGTCAAAATCTGCAAACTCAGGGTGAATCAAGTCAGTGCTTGATTCAAGGTCACTTAACCCAAGACGAATTAATATGTGGGTTTTGTACATGTATAATTTTGTATATTGTGTATCCTTTGCAGGTATCTCTCGTAATCTATATATATATATATTTTTTTTTTTTTGTTTCAAAGTATGACCGCTCATGGCCACCAAAAGAAAGGTGGATAGCAGAGCGAACACAGGACGAAGATTAAGGAACAGCTAATGGAAATGAACAATAGACCGGGGAGGAGGAGGGGGGGGGGAAGCAGAAAGATCATAGCGGAGTCACAGCCGGTAAAGAAGTCGGGAGCAAAACAGGAAGGAGAACAACCCAGTTATCGAAAAGTAGGGACCTTCAGATAGAATAGCGCCAAGCCTATCAGAAGGCCCGACGCTCTCCAAAAAGGGAAAATACTCTGCGCGCAGCGCAGAGTAAAGCGGACACTCCACCAGGAGGTGGGCAACTGTAAGGAAAACGTTACAATTGGGACATCGGGGCACCCGATCCCCGGCCATCAAATAGCCATGGGTCAGGTGGGTGTGGCCAATACGGAGGCGGGCCAGAGCCACCTCCTTATGGCGCGACCGATGGAAGGAAGAGGCCCAACATCCCAATTTGGGTTTAATCTTGCAAAGTTTGTTATCTGTAGCGCCATCCCAGCGACTCTGCCACCGGGAGCGCAAAAACCTACGGAAGCCAGGGGTATAATCGGAAAAGGGGAGGGACACGGGTGAAACCTGTAGTCGGCACGCGGAACGGGCAGCTCGATCGGCAGCCTCATTACCAGCCACGTTAACATGTGCTGGGACCCAGCAAAATACCACCTCCTTGCCACCGAAAGCGACAAGGGTATGGCACAGTAGCTGGATTCTTCGGACCAGTGGGTGGACAGGGTCAAAACACTCCAGGCCATCCAGGGCACTGCGGGAATCCGAATAGATGACAAACGACCCATCCGGATGCTCCCGCACCACCTCCAGAGCGCTCAGAATGGCATAGAGCTCCGCCGTGAAAGCGGAAGCCTCATCAGGGAGACGGGTATATCGGGGAGCAAGGGCAGACGACTGGGGAACAGCCGCGGCCCCAACGCCCCCCGACGACCTCGAGCCATCCGTGAAGACCGCAACACATGCAGAGTGACACGCCGCATGCTGAAGGAACAGAGACCGAAGCAAGGCAGAGTCAGAATCGGCCCTGCGAACGGGGCGCAACGCCCTACAGCACGCAACAGGGGTGCTCTCCCAAGGTGCAACACCCTTGAAAGAGACCGGTATAACGGATGGAGGAGGAGTGCCCATACCATCGAGGAGGGAGGTCACCGTGTCGGTGAAATACCAACCCCCATCCCGGCAGAACACCCTCTCCACCACCTGGAACAGAGGAGAGTTGGGAAGACGGAGGATCCGGAGATAGTGCTTAGCAATGAGGAACGACCTCCGATCCCCCAAGGGAGGGATGTCGCACTCAACCTGCAGACTATCAACCGGAGAGGAGCGGAAGGCGCCAGATGACATGCGCAGTCCTCTAGAGAGGACCGGATCCAGTATCCGAAGGGCCGTACGGGAGGCGGAGCCATACACCACACTCCCATAATCTAATTTTGACTGTACCAGGGACACGTACAAACGGAGGAGTGTCCTCCTATCCGCGCCCCATGTAGTATGCGACAGATGTCCCAGCAAATCCAGGGTACGTCTTGCAGACTCGCGCAGCCGGCGAAGGTGGGGAACCCAGCTCAAACGGCTGTCGAAAACCATACCCAGGAAACACACTGACTGAACGAGGGCCAGAGGCTGACCCCCGAGTGTAAGATCAAAGGTCGGGACGCCGCCGGATCCCCGTCTCCTCGGCGGAAGGAAGGCCACACACGAAGTCTTCGGGGAAGACAGCGTAAGGCCCACCGACGACGCCCAGCGTTCAACCCGATTGACCGCGACTTGGACTTGCCTCTCCACGAGGGGGTGACTCGTCCCCGCGGCATGGACAGCCAGATCGTCGGCACAGATGGAACATCGCACCGAGGGCGGAAGGGCTCCCGGTAGCGCAGACATGACCAGATTGAAGCAGGAGACGCTTAAGACACACCCCTGGGGCACCCCCTCCTCCTGAACATACAGGTCAGATAGGGCCACCCCATTACGGACGCGGAAAGTGCGACGGCAGAGGAAGTTACGAAGAAATGTGGGCAAAAAGCCCACAAAACCAAGAGACTTCAAATGGTTCATGACAACTCCCGGACGGGTCGTGTCATAGGCCTTTTGGACATCAAAAAAGACGGCCAGAACAAGATTCCGGCGGGAAAAGGCCTCCCGTACATCATGACCAAGGAGGAGAAGGGGGTCCAGAGTACCCCGAAATCGACGAAAGCCATACTGGGTCGGGGGGTATAACCCAAGCGACTCCAGTGTAAAGGAAAGTCGAACGGCCACCATCTTTTCAAGGAGCTTGCATAAGCAGCTCGTCAAGGCAATAGGCCGATAGCCCGCCACCTCCGCCGGATCCTTCCCCTACTTAGGTATCGGGACCACAATCGCCTCCCTCCAACGGGAAGGGAACGACCCCTCAACCCACACCCGGTTGAAAAGATCCAGCAAGAAGTGTAGGGCCATCGGGTGCAGATTCCAAAGAAAGTCATACGGAATGTCATCAGGGCCAGGGGCGGAAGAACGACGGGTTGCCAAGGCAGTCCGAAGTTCCCGCATCGTAAAGAGATGGTTATAGGGCTCGTTCCCATGCGGCGGGAACGTAACATTCGACAAAGGACGATCCGCAGCTGAAGGCGAACGGGAAACCGCAGCAAAAGCCCCAGCCAGCCGATCGGCCACAGCAGCAGGATCCGAAAGGAAGCCGTCCCCGTCCCGAAGGACAGGGCGACTAGCAGTGACCGGCTTCCCCTCGATACTGCGTACCTTCCGCCACACAGTAGCAGAAGGGTTAGACGAGGAAATGCCGGAGACAAAAGCACGCCGAGAGGCCCGACGGGCCAACTTGTGAGTCCGGCGGGCGAAAGCCTTCGCCCGCCGCATCTCAATCAAGTGGTCCGCGCGCCGGGTGCGGTGGAAGCGGCGCGTCGCCCTCTTCCTCTCGCACACCGCCCGGTGACATGCTGGAGTCCACCACGGGACGCTACGCGTCCGCGGGTTACCGGAAGATCGAGGGATACAGTCCTCCGCGACGCCCATCAACACCCGCTCGGAGAACTCCAAGCTTTCATCCACAGAGCCAAAGCTCAACACCGAACGGGTAATGACGGAACGAGCTCTGAAGGATGGCCAGTCAGCCCGCGCAAGGCACCACCTCGGTCGAGACGAGACACCCGGCTGCGGTCCGACCGGCTCAAGACAGACTGGGTAATGATCACTACCATAAGAGTCCCCAACACCTTCCACGAAAAATCGAGTAAGGCATCGAGGGACACCAAGGAGAGATCAATACAGGTAAATGAACCCGTGGGTTCGTGGAAGTAAGTAGGTTCACCGGAATTGAGGCACGCAAAGGAAAGTTCCTCCATTAAGGAGAGCAACATACCAGCAACATTAGTCGACCGGACATCTCCCCAAGCCGGGTCGCGACTGTTAAAATCCCCGAGGAGGAGAAATGGTCGAGGTAGTTGCAACACCAACTCGCGAACCGCGTCGCGAGAAGGAGGGTCATGAGGAGGAATATAAATCGAGCAGGCAGTGTACTGGCGATCTAAAAATAGCCGCACAGCCACAGCCTGCAAGGAAGTGCGAAGAGGCACACCTCGCGATGGTAACGAATGATGCACATAAATCGCCGCACCCCGCCGGCGTGTGTTCTCATCCGGGGTGCAAGGGAAACCAACATAGCCAGAGAGACGAGGGAGTCCCCGCGCAGCCAGGATAGTCTCCTGGAGACAAACACAGGAAGGCCGCTCGCTCTTCAGCAGAGAGGCAAGGTTCCCCCAGTTAGCTAAAAGCCCCCTACAGTTCCAATGCAAAATGGAACTGTAAGGGGAAGTGGCATTATAAGAGGCAGAGAAAACAGAGAAATAGCCACGGACCAAGCTGACCAGCAAACTCAACGGTCCGCAACCAGGGACGGAATCGGCTTCCCCAACTCACCCCGAACTGGGGGGGGTAGGGGCCACCGACCCCGCAGCTGCTTCACCCGTAGTAGAACGAGAGGTGGAGAGTGGAACAGGGAGTTCAGAGGGGGGCTCCCCTGGGGGGGGGGGAGAGACGACGAGACGGGCCCAGCCGAAACCCCCGACTCCCCACCAGAGGGGGGCTGGGGAGAACCAGATGTTCGAGGGCTCGTCAAACCAGACAAGCACTGACTGGGGGGGGAGGAAAGGTCCACCACAGGTGGGAGAGGTAGATCCAGGAGAGAGACCCGACCACTCTCAGCAGGAGCCGAAGGGAAAGAGACTCCATGAAGAAGGGCCAGGCTCCTCTCGACCGGGTCCACCATGGGAACAGCGTCAGTAATCGAGGGTGTCATGGGGCGGTGTACCTCAACCGACACCCGGACACTGGTCGGGGCACCGGGAGGTGACGCCTCACCAGCCCTCCGTATAGCGGGGGGAGTCCAGAGCGGATCAGGAGCGGCGCGCCGCTTCCCCTCCGGTGAAGAAGGGGAAGCAGGGCGAGCAGCGGTCATGATCGGGTCTGGAGGACTCCGACTCCGACCACGGCGACGCTTCCTCCTTCCCTTCGGGGCATCACCTTCCCCACCCGAGAGACGAGTAGGCAAGGATCCAGACCCCAAGGCCGGAGAGGGAGAAGGGGCACTTGTAGGCAGGGAATCGGATGGGATGTCTGAAAGTGAGGCAGAGGAACAAGAAGGGCCTGCGGCGCCAGGAGGACCACCAACCCCCGGAACTTCCAGGGGGGGCACCACTCCGGTAGACGCCGGGGTAGCACGGGAGGGGCCCGAGGACCCGCCAGGTCCAAGAGCCGCAGCATAGGACAACCCCCGCCGCTGCTCCCGGCCACGGACCCTATCGCGCGCCTCCCGCGCACTAAGGAATTCGGTAGTCCTTAAGGACCGCACCTCGAATTCAAATTTGAAAACGGGGCAGTCCCGAGAGGAGGAAGGGTGGGCCCCCGAGCAGTTCGAGCACCGCGGGGGCTTCGTGCACGGGGTAGGGTGCGCAGGCCCACCGCAGCGGACACATAGCTTACCCTCACGGCGGCACGCAGAGCTAACATGGCCGAACCGGTTGCAGCCAAAGCAACGAACCGGGTCAGGCACATATGGTCGCACCGAAAACTCACTCGACCGGCGATCACCCACGCCCCAGAACACCTGGGCCGGAGGCACAAGGGAGTCAAAGGTCAGGAGCAGACGAGCGGACGGGGTAAGAGCACCATCCCGGCGCGACGAAAAGCGGAAGACCTTCGTTACCCCCTGGGGGGCAAGATCCTCCTGCAACTCGCCAACCGGGATTGACAGCAGACGGGAAGCGAAAATGGTGCCCTGACAGCTATTCAATTGCGGATGGGGAGTCACAGAAACTCTGCAACCCAAGACATCCTGCAACTGTAGAAGGGACTCAGTCACCCCCGAAGAACGGGACTTCAAAAGAAGAGACCCATCCTTCAGAGGGTGGATATCATAACGACAGGGAACCCTCACCGTCTTAAGACGCTGAAACACCCGTTCCGAGTTGCCCGGAAGGGAGCCAGCGGAAGGGCGGAGAACAAGGAACCTGTCCACCGGACAGAAATTGACAACCGGGACAGGTCCATGTGTAACGGTAACCGAGAGTGGGCGAGAGAACAAGGGCCGCGAAGACCCCGCCCTACGGCCACCACGAGTCCGGCCACGAGAGCCAGACACCGCAGAGGACGAGAGGGGGCCATATGGCTTGAAGGTCAATCCAGCGGAGGCAGAGGCCGCTGAACGACCAGAGGTAGTAGTCTTATCCAAATCCAAGGGCGGGCCAGAGTCGTCAACAGGAGGGAATTGAAGTTTAGAAATTGAACCCATAAACAATAGCTTCACAAAAAAGACAGCCTCGGACCCAAGGCAATGCACCATACGCCGCTGCATCCTTCAAGGCGCAGGCCCAACGTCCCGGGTAGCCCGCCCCCCCAACCTGACTGTCGTTTTAAAAACAGCAGATTGGCACTACGGAGATTTGTCCGTTAAGGCCAAGCAAAGACCCAATCCAGACGCAGCAGCGGTCCGGGCGCCCGTACCGTCCCCAGAGCACGGCTCAGCCACGGAGCGATGCCCCCCGGCGGGTGCACCCGATGACCCCAAGACTGCAAAATACAAACAGAGGGGGGGGATACTACAATTAACAGAGGCACAAGACCGAGTCAAGACAAAAGAAATTCCGGGAAAGACGGAAAAAAAGGGGGAGCAAAAAGAAAGAAAAGGAAAAAAGAAAAGAAAAAAAAAACGCAACTAGGTAACTCTTCGCCCACACCCCGCGAGGAGTTGAGGAAACCCCAACAACCCACGAGGTGTACGAGCCCCCTCGGCCCGGCAAGCCGGAGTACCTAATCGAGGGGGATATATATATATATATATATATTACACACACATACTTACAATATTTTAATATGAAAAATGTTCAGTTTCTAGCGACCTCTACAGTAAATCTGCTCCAATTTGCTCAAAATTTTGTTTGAGTTTTACTAGTGCATAGTGTAACAAGAGCAGCCTTGAGGAGATTGACATTTTAACCCTCCTCAGGTACAGGGGTCATTCTGTAACACGAAAGGTATAGTGGGGTAGCTCCTACTCCAGGAGGAAAAAAATGGCCAAAAATTGCAGAACTTTATTTTTTTGAAACGAAACACATGATATTCTTTTAGCATCAATTCTTTCCGTTGAAGGTGGAATTAAAAATTTATTTGAAGAAATTAACCTACTTTACCTCAAGCAAAAACAAATTTTTTACGAAATTTGAAAGAAATAAAACAAATTATGAACAGAAAAAAGTAAAAGAAAATCTGGGAGGAAGGTCATCTGCACAGACTTCTTGGATGCCTGGAAGGAGGAAAGTGAAAATTTTTTTTTTTTGTAGTGGTCAAAATGTGGCCAAAATTTGGCATTTTCCTTGTGGCTTTTCGATCACTCTATTTGGAGCATTTATAACCACCAGACATGAACATGTATTTATATGTTATTTGTTATATATTTGCTATGTTATTTGTTATATATTTGCTATGTTATATGTTATATATTTATTATACCTGTACTTACCCTCCTTTTACATGCAATCACTGCAGACATGCACGGTATGCCTTGTACAGATAGGAGACTGACACCTGTAGCAGACAATTCTGGTTGTTTTGTCGTCTTTTCTTGGACATTTTGAACACCTCATTGTCTGCTGGGTTGGTGCAGCATCTGGTCCCGGTTGGTGCAATTTGAAAGTGGTGTGGATGATGGATTTGACACTGTGGGGTATGCCACTGACTGTCAGGCGGTGCACTGCCCATGGTTTCATCACCTCCAGTGAAAGTTCCTGCATGAAACCCCGTCGTGTTTGTGATCGTGTTGTGTTCTTCTTGTAGATAACGAATGCGTTGATGAAGGCGATGTTCAACATCCCGTAAAATAGACAGAGGGGCCACCTTTTTGTCATGCGACTACAACTGTACATCCCGTACATTTGGTCCAAGGAGTCCACACCCCCTTTTGTGTGATTGTAGAAGTGTATGATCTCTGCCTTCTTGTGTTCCATGACAGGCTCTTTGTGCATGGAGGACACCACAAAAACTATCTTCTGTGGTGTGGGCCGGTAACTGACCAAAGTGGTGTTGCAAAACAGGAATCCAGAGGTCCTGACTGGTTGATATTTTTTCTCCTTGAGTACAGGTGGAATGCTTTTTCGGTCTTTCCTTAGGGTCCCCACCAGAGTTAACTTCATATTTGTCCACAGATCGTTTATGAGGGGTTGTGATGTAAACCAGTTATCGCACGTAACATTGCGTCCTGACTGAGAGTGAGGCTGCATTAGCTCTCGTACAAAGTAGTGGCCCTGATTTATGTTCCCTGTGCAGCCTTCGTCTGTTTTCCAAGGTACATGCGTGCATTTAGCATGTATTTGGTTGTTACATCACAGACCATCACGATTTTTATCCCATATTTTGCAGGCTTGTTTGCAATATATTGGCGAAAGGAACAACGCCCTCTAAATTGCTCATCGATGGTGACGTTTTCGCCAGGGTTGTAGTTGGCTGTGCAGCTTGAGATGAATCTGTCCCAGAGGTCTCTGATTGGTGCCAATTTATCTGTTTTATTCCTCTCAGCACGTGTCTCTTGGTCGTCAAAACGCAGACATCGAATGAGGAAGCAGAACCTTCGTTCACTCATGCCTGCCCTGTAGATTGGTGGCCCAAACTGTATGGACCACATCTCTGAGGTCGCCACATGACCATCTCGTTTTGATCCAGAGAAGCATAGAATCCCTATCAGAACCTTGATTTCAGCCGGTGTAGTTTCTAATGTAGCACTAACTACCTTGGAATACTTGACACAGAGTTTCTTGATGCAATTATTGGTGTGCTCCACGATGACATCCACCATATCGTCAGAGATGAACAGCTGCAAACACTCTTGAAGAGTATGAGTTGCTGTAGCTGCACCAGTTGGACCTTCATTTAGATTATAAATGATGTTTTGTCGCTGCATTCTACCTCTTGCTGGTGCTTGTGTACTCCAAATTGTGTCATCTTTTCCTTTGAGTGACCTCACTGAGAACTTGAACCTAAAATCTTGTTCGTTTCCATCAGCTGCGGGTGTGTCAGCTGTAGCTGCGGGTGTTTCAGCTATAGCTGCGGGTGTGGCAGCTGTAGATGCAGATGCGGCAGCTGTAGATGAGGGTCTGGCAGCTGTGTGTTTGCGTTTGGCAACTTTGGGGCGGGGCAGGTCATCTATGTCACTTTCACTTTCAATTTCACTTAGCGCCAGAACATACTCCTTGTCCTCATCACCACTATCATAAATTGGTTGTATTTCAAGTTCATCATCACAATCATCCGACATTTCACTTGTATCACCGTCATCAATTCCATCATACACTGTTTGTAACAATTCGGCCTCTGTGAGGCGTTTCTGTGATGATGTAATTTTATTTATATTATTATTGTCTATACTATTATTTATTATTGTCTATACTTGAAATTATTTCACTGAAAAAAAGAGAAAAAAAAAGCTATTCATCACAGAAATTTTTTTGCAAAAAATACGTGAAATTCACTTCACACACACACCACAGGTATAGGGGGCACGTCCTACCCCAATGCACATTTCAGTATGCTTACACTGCCAACAGAGCGCAGGCACGAACGTCTTATCCCCACCACTTGAGATGGCTCACTGCGGCTGACAAAGTCATGGAAGGTGGTGCTGCTCCCAGCCCTCGTTCATAATGAAACATGAAACTGCGTCACAGCGTGGGGTAGGTGGTACCCTACTATACCTGAGGAGGGTTAAAGTTTGAAGTTTTACCATACTATCTTGGACCACCCTACTATAGGTCTCCCTGAAAAGCTCGTAGGATCCTCCATTCCCACCATAGATGAATTCTCAGACAATTTAAACAAGAACTATTTTGGTCCATCCTTCGTTGATGTACTTCCCCCTCGTGATTTATGAATATACCCATCTTACCTCTCATCGTAGATTATAAGCTTATGTTTCCTCTGTGTGTGAAGTGTGCAGAGGAGAACAGTGAGTAGTGTAATTACATAATCACAAGAAGATCCACGACATTTTTACAAGCCCTGAGTTGGAGCTAGCCGTTGCCAATTGATACAGAATACTGAATATATACGAGGTGTGGATGTTCCAGAAGCTCGATAAACTCTTCACACCTTATATCAACAACTACATTCACTGTTGCCGTGATAGTGAGGGGATATAACTTGAGCGAGAGCATATTGTGCGAAACCCTGACAAACGTTTCACTGCAAAAGTAAGTTTGCACAGAACACCGACAAGGGGAATTTTCATTTAGCACAAAGTTTCGACGAAGTATGGGATTACGCCAGAGCTGATGATAAGGAGGTTCTTGAAATTATGCACGTATGCCTTACGTACATAATACCTACACTATAATAGGACTGAGTTGGCTACAGATACCTCCCTCATCACAAACATCCCGATAGCCAACTTTACAATGGCAGATGGGCGTATCAAGTTTTGGGGTCTAGTGCACTCTCTGGGTCGGAGGGTCTTGTACGCCGATACTGAGAATGTGGTGCTTACGGAGAAGGAAAGTAAATATACTGTATGCCTCCTATATTTGAGTTCCTCAGCGAGTTCACTGATGAGATCAAGGACGTCTATGAGGCCAATGCATATGCGGACTCTTTTGCTTCATCGGGGCCAAAAAACTTACGGTTTAAAGCAAAGGGGTATTACTTAAAGTCAAAGGAAAGGGGTATTACTTTAAACCCGATAAACCGGCAGATTGTCAATTTCACCTTCAAAGCTCTGGTGAGCTTCGAAGAATCAGGATTTGATTTTGGAAATGATGATGCTGCTGAGTTTGATGGGGGTTGTCGCACCTCCTCAGCTGACTGTGAAAACTCACAGCCTCTGAAGGTAGAAACTAGGAGGTGTGAAGGAACTTGGAGGGACTAAGATTTGTCGTAGCACACAACGAAAAAGTTTCCAATTACTGGTAGTTACGACACCATGCCCTTTCTTGTACATTTTGTGTCAGAAGTGGCCGACATGCCCTCTGATACTCTTCTATTATTCGCTCCAGAACAGCCGTTCTAGTACATATATATATATATATATACTAACTGTACAAACATTAAACGTTCCACAGATGAATTATTAAACTAATTACATTTTTAAAATAAATATATACCATGGCCGATGTAAGTGAAAACCTAATGATGGAGCAGTCTAAGATTAATAAATAAAAAATAATTACCTTTCCCAATATAAAAAAATAATATACAGTATATATATATATATGTATATATAATATATATATATATATATATATATATATATATATATATATATATATATATATATTTTCGCCTGTCTGTTTGTTTGTTTGTTTGTTTGTCTGTCCTTTATGCAAGCGCAAACCGTTTGACCTAGAGCTACCAAATTTGGCACGGGAACCTCTTATGGGATGAAGAATGTTAATAAATTAAATAATTAAAATTACTGGGCCCAAAGGCCCCAGCACCGCGATTAAACTACAGAAAAGAACACAGTCATGAAAATCTTGAGCTTCACATATAATTATTTTTTAGGACGACTTCAAACCGTTTGAGCTAGAGGCTACCAAATTTGGCAGGGGAACCTCTTATGGGATGAAGAATATCAAAACAGAGCCGGTCAGCCTGTCTGTCTGTTTGTGCGAATAGTTACAGGAAGTTAATGTGGCAATGTTTTTTTGGCAGTTTTTGAAAATCCCAACAACTTTACTATGCTACCAAAGAAACGGTCAAGTTTGGGCAGATCTTCATCAGCAGCCAGAAAAAATAAAAAAATAAAGAAGCCCGGAAGCAGGAAAGCTCACAAGAAAGACAATCACGCCTTAAAGTTGACCGTGAACGACATGCAACAGCCAGAGCAAGAGAAAACCTCCAAGAAAGACAGTCACGTCTTGAAGCTGTCCGAGAAAGTGTAGCAGCTACCAGAGCAAGAGAAAACTTCCAAGAAAGACAATCAAGTCTTGAAGCTGTCCGTGAAAGTGTAGCAGCTACCAGAGCAAGAGAAACACCCCAAGAAAGACGCCGGGTACCTCAGCTAGTATATATACACAGAGTGTGTATACATATATATATATATATATATACAGTATATATAAATATACAGGGAGAGTCACGAAAAAATGTCATAACTTCGGGAGCTTGTAGCTGAGGTCATTCCTATTCAAAAACTTCATATGAACACAGGTCCGATTCTTAACGGTTATGGAGCTATGGATGTTTGAATGTTTAAAAATAAGAATAAGCGAACAAATCTTGTTACGTTATAATGTTTCAGACCAACAAAGACCCTAGGATCCACTCATGGCTAGTCTACCTAACTGTGTTCGTAATTGTGTATTGTGCATGTCCTCCGTGGTGGGGGAGAGGACCTACAATTTTACGTGGATTCCGAACCACAAAGCCTTAATTTAACTACCTTAAACTATACCCAATCTATCACATATGCATATAATCGATTTTTAAACATGTTTATAGACGTGCTTCTAATTACTTCTACCAGCTAACTATTCCAGCTATTTACTATTGTATGCGTAAAAAAGTTTTTGGCAACTGCTGTCTCGAACCTTCAATTTGTCAACTTATTCCCATTATTTCTGGTCCTATTATATTGAGATATTTCGAAAAAGCTATCTCTATCTACCTTATCGAACCCATTCATAATTTTGAAAACCTGCATTAGATCACCCCTTAGCCTCCGAGTCTCGTGTGTAGTCAATTTTAGCTCCTTAAGCCTATCCTCGTACGACTTCGACTTAAGTGACGGAATCATCTTAGTTGCTTGTCTTTGAACTGTTTCGATTTTGTCTAGATCTTTTCGCATATGCAGATTCCAAAATTGGATCGCGTCTCCAAATGGGGTCTAACTAACTCTTCATCTAACTCATTTGGTCGTCCTGTTCGTTGATAAACTTTCAGACTGAAGTCTCCATTTCTGAACTTCGCAAACCATCTCCTACACATCCATTCGCTGACAACATCATTTCCATAAACTCTTTGAATGTTTCTTGCGGATTCACTAGCGTTAGATCTTTTATGGAACTCATACAGCATCACATGTCGAATATGCTCTTAGTAGTATGGTGTCAAAATGTATGAGTGCAGTGTTGAATAATATTACGTAATGTTGCAAGAGTGCCACCCACCCCCTTTGTTGCAAGCGTGCCACCCCACCCCGCCCCCCTTTGTTGCAAGAGTTCTACCCCCACCCCCTTTTATTGCTAAGCTCCGCCCCCTCGTTGCCAAGGCACCACCTTTGTTGCCAGCCCTGAAATGGGACTGCAAGGGGTATGCAACCTGGAGTTATCCCCCAAGCTGATCCCCCCAAAGGGGAGTGCCAACCTTTGCTGCCAACCCCAAAATGGGATTGCAAGGGGTATGCAACTTGGAGGCGGAGTTCTCCCCCAAGCTGAACCCCCCAAAGGGGCATGCCTATCCTAAGGGCGCCTCTTTGGGGAGGAAGGGGTGTCCTCACCCCCCAAAGGAGCAGAAAGAGATAGCAAGAGAGGAAGAGAGAAAGGAAGAGGAGGGTCTTTGCTCGGCGGACTGCCGATCTCATATGGATCCGTCGTCCAACACCCGGCCTCTTATAGTGCCCCTAAGCAGCCAGTTGGCTTAGGCTGCCAGTTGGGCCGCCAGTGCCTCAAGCTAAGTGCCACAGTATGCTAATTGGATCCGGGCACGCGGCAGTGCCTCAAGCTAAGTGCTACAGTATGCTAAATGGATCCGGGCACCCACCCCAGACTAAGTCAGCTCTGTTGCTGGGCCGTACACCTCAGACAAGCGCCAGTGCCACCCAGCTGAACCATACAATTATCCAACCAAATAAAATATGTAATTCTGTACAAGGAACCAATAAAACGATGTTACAGCAATCTGTTTTTAAAGGGAGATTTTTAACCCTGTAACTTATACTTTTGTTAACTATGTCTTATATATATATATATATATATATATATATATATGATCCGGCTAAATGAATATTAAAAAAAAATATATCGCTGTGTTTTGTCTTTTATTATAACTTATTTAAATCCATTTTTTAACCTTTCATAAATTTTGTAAATGTACAGGTAAAGGCGTGTTTTATGACGTATCCTTCCGATCAGTATACGGGGCAGGAAGTTAATATTATATTTGTGGTACATCTACAGATTAAATTATCGGTACCTGGAAGAATATTCCAGGTAAAGGGCTTCATTTTATGCACAAGCTTTCAGTATGTATATATATATTATATATATATATATATATATATGTAGGAGTTCTCAACAGAATATAATTTGTTATTTATTCTATTTTTAAAACCAATTTAGCCTATCACACAATACGCGGTATGTTTTCAGGTCGAAGATCACGAACCTTCAAGCACAAATGAGCCGTATGGCTGATAGCGTTCGCGACACGCACAATACAACACAGAAAAATAGAGAAACATATTCCAAATTGAATTATACCAGAAGGGCAGAGAACAATAAAAATTCTGGAAACGTAAACACATTTCCTTCCCGAAAATAATCCGAGATGGGGCACAATAGAACCGTATATCTCGACACTACCCAAACAATACACACACACACACACACACACACACACATATATATATATATATATATATATATATATATACATATATACACACGGTTTAATTGTTTAACATTTGTAGAAAAGCTTTTGCCAACTGGGAAAAGGCACGTTTTATATCGGCAAATGCGAACAAAGCTTTGTTATACCCGTCAAAAGGTCACAGGTCCACCTTTCGCCGAATATGATTGTGTTAAGGGCAGACAAAGCCCCATTCTCTCACAATATGCAGGTGTCTCTCATCCAAACCTAAATAAAAAAAAACTTTTCGAAATCCAGGAATACGTGAATGAACCGGTATATCCGACATACGGAGCTGATGCCCGACCCAGACCTGTTGGCGGTCTGCCAATTACCGTCCAGGAATACCTGAATGTTCTCGTTTTTGAATATGCATATGCCTAAACCACGCCTACCTTTCGTGGCTCCTCCCATTCATTTCTCGTGAAAAGGGAGCGTTGCTCTCGGATTGGTCGAAAAAGCAGTTGGGTTGGTCACTTAGCCCCTATAAATGGGGTGTTTCTTTATTCAGAACCAGTTTTTCGTACAACTTGCTGCTACACACGAATCATGTCTGAAAGCTATAACTCCCCGGCCCTCATTGAAGAAAGCGATATTTACCGGCAAATAACACTTTTTCTATTCAACACCTTAGGTCAGAATGAATTATTCTCATCTCAGAATGTCGGGGAAATTTGCGAGACAGTAGAGCAGCCCCTCATTCAAGAAACCGCTGAAATTTGTAATGTCATATTAAGTGCTTTGAAAATTAATGTGTCCCATATATATATATATATATAACAGCTCTCGGCAGTTTTAAATTTTAAACCAAAGTTCATTGTACGTGCTTCAATTATAGTCTAACTCCCTCATCACTATAACGGCTTTCAATTTATAGAATTTTAAAATCTTAGCGCTGTTCATTGTAATGTTTACGCCTTCAGAATATCCTTAACCTAACCTAGCAATGTTTTAATTTATAAAGCGCAGTGATAATGCGATGTAGAGTCATAATAAGTGTTTTGAAAAATCGTGTTTAATTAATGTCTGTGTCCCATATATATATATATATATATATATATTATATACGTAACGGCTCTCGGCAGTTTTTAATTTTTAAACCAAAGTTCATTGTACGTGCTTCTCGACAAACTAAAGATGAAAATTACCCGCTTCCCCATAGGAAATTAGAGACGCTCATATATATATATATATATATATAAAATTGCCATCACTTTTAATTGCCTCAATTTCACGACAATTATTTTAATTACGGGACCGCCACGGAGTTAGACCATGTTATAAACACTTTCGGGGAAAGGAGAACGAGTGCTTCGCCGAACAGTCCGCCCAGCGGTGCAGAGGTTACAGTATTGAATCACAGTCAGCCAAGCGAGCCCGAATTTGCAGACGAGCTAATGTGAGTGTTTTGACCCCGTATAGTACTTTAAAAGTAGGTAGACTTTTCCACAAAGTAAATTATGCTCATTGATTTAACCGGCTCTTTTCTCGTTTATAATATAACCTGGCCTTATTCACGACCTATATATATATATATAACGTTTCAATCGGTGTTATCTTTTAAAGAAGCCATAATTGCAAAGCATTTTCAGTTATTTTCTACATCTTTCATCACTATTTCCGTATATATATATTATATATATATATATATATATATGGTATGTTTATATTTCTTGTACAGCTAAGTTTTTAGTAACGAATGCATTTTTAAGAAGTGCATTCGTTTTTAAAAAATAATTTTCTCTATTTTACAGGAGCGAAACGGAGTTAGAAGAGATTATAAAAACTTTTGGAGAAAGGGTGGCGAACGAAGTGGTATCCACACCACGCTGCGAATCAGATGTCATGGTATTGTCACACAACCGCTCATCCGAATGCGCTGTCGTTGCAGAGATTATGTATGTACTTTTTAGGATATTAACAAAACAACATTATTTTCATTTATTAAACATGTACAAAAAGGGGCAGCGCCCAATTCTTTATTGTTAGACATGTATATACAGATTTACACAATATAGAGGTTACAAATTACAGGGGGTTGCAACATGTGGGAATTTTTTTTTATTTGTCTGCATACATATTTATCGTTCATATTTGTCACACAAATTGAATAAATTTAAAAAATTCACAAATCCCTTCCCGCGCGACATGTGTATGAGAAACAAGATAAAATATAGCCCACATGTTTCACTGTAAAAGCTTTGAAATTGATATGGAGCCCAAATTATCTCAGGCACACGTAATTGCGCGATAAAATTTACGATTGTCGAGTTATTCCATGGGGGGAGCCCGAGTGAATCGAAGTAATACATTCTTTCCTTAGTTTTAAAATAAATCGCAAACCAGTGAATTCCCTCGCCACCCTCAATGTCGGTGTTAACGATGGCCCCGTGCCAGTTTCTCACGCTAGGCGGCTTCACTATTTCATTCTTTGCAAAAACCCCGATAAATTTGGAACGCGCGAAACAGTCACTTTTCATCAATCTCTGGAGTGTATTTGCATCCATTTTAAAAATCTGTGCTTATGTTACGGAAACGGTCCAGTTTTATTAGGGACTGTGTTTCTAGATACGTTAGTACACTAATAGGCGCGTCTGTAGGCTTGGCGAAATCCAAACGCACTGAAATCGCACCGGTCTGCTGCGGGTTTAAATGGGTACTTACGCCAGCAGTCAAGTCAGGCGTAACGTCAAATAAGTAAATATTAAACTGTTCCACAAATTCTTTCTGTGTTAGACCGATTCCAAGTTCGTCACACACCCCTGTGTTATGGGCTAAACTGCTGTATGCTCTCGCGCAGAGCGGGAACACAGCATCTGACGAGTAGTCCATACTCATTGTCCCACCAAATGCGACGCCATTGACATATAAAGTAATATTTTTAAGCCCAAAATTTTCAAACTTCAAGGCACTCTTTTTATAATCCCCATTCATCGAAGCGTGGTCTTGCATCCCAATTAAAATCCTTTTAGGCAGTACTCCAAGAGCGATGTTTTCTATCTGTTTCGATGCCAATCCTGTGGGGATCGTGTACAGTTTGATCTGTACCCTGTTAATTGGGTATTTCACTGTGGTGTGTAACAGTTCTTTCTCAATTTCTATATGTTTCGCGGAACTTAGCTTCACTCGGCATATACGCAAATATGCCTCCATGATATGGATCACAACAGGTTTCGCGCCTTCTTCTTGGTCAGCGCTCAGATTTATACAGATCTCAGGGCTCGTGTGGGTAAGCTTCAATTTCATATCTACCCCGTTCATAAGCAACTTCTCCTGGAATGTAAAGTTCGTGTGTAGGCGTCCAAAACATTCATATATTTTTTTTTTAGAATTTTTAAATTTATCCTTTATACTACCTTCATCTTTAGTGTGGTAATACCCCTCGGCAGATAAAAAGGTATTCTTCGCTTCTTTTGAAAAGTTGAGGACATTTTCCAGATACGATCGTAGGTGGTAGTACCCCGTGCCTGCCGAGATGTTAGTCTGATTTAACTATACGTCACACTGGCTGAATATGGTGTGCAGAAAGTTTGTTTCGGGGTATGCAGCATAATTATCATCGCAATCCGTTCCATCAGAATGAGCTATGCGTAGTTTAGTGTACATGTCCATACAACTGGGATCAAAATAGTAAGGGCCTGAGCTGGGTAACACGAACTCTATAGGGGCACTGGGTGAACTAATCGTGTTTAAAGGGTTAATTGTAATAAAGTCACTGTGCTCAATAGAAACTTGAGTTGGAGGCAGCTCAAAGAGGGATAGCTCCGATTTACAGCACTGTGAACTGCAAGGATGAATGAAACGTGCCATGGTGAGTTAGAAACAGTGCCACCTCCCCCGACGAGTATCAGTCAATCTATGATTCGTAAGAGTAGCGTCCGCAGTTTATATCAGTTAAAAAAAATGATCGGTCATAGTTCTCATACGCTTAAAACACTTCTTTTTTGGCGCCCTTTTACGTTTAATACCACGGGACCCCTTCTTCTTCCTACAGTTCTCCTCTTTACACCACGTGTTGGTACCCCTTCTTCCTATCAATTCTCTTCTTTCCTCCGCCACGCATTTTTCTCTTAGCATCTTTGATGATTTCATCCCGTGTACGATTTAAATGTTTTTTTTAGAGCTTCTTTAGGTTTAGTTCCCGCGAGCATTTCCTCTGTTGTGTTAAAACCTGTTTGTAACGCCTTCCCCCCAAGGTACCTCGCCTCCCTCTTCAGTAGTGGTACAGCTGTATGCAGTATGGATGAAAAAATGGACACAAGTCCACTACCACGCTGGTATCTCACCCCTCAGTATACCGTGAATGGTTTCCTGGACATTATAACTCAGTGCGCCGAAAGTGTAGCTTCACTGTTAAGCTCCCGTCACCGAATGGGAAATTTTTACCCTCAATCGTTCTTATATATATTGAGATATTAGTTATTAGATTATTTGAGACAATCACATAATGGGGTCTGTCATATGTAATACTCAAGCTCCGTCCTGTATGGTTGGGAATGTGCGCTACGCGCAGCAGTCGTGCCTGGGTATCCCCAAGAAACTGGTGTTCCGCTATATTGCTGTAAATATAGCACATGTCTGGAGGCTGAGAGCTTACATCCAATTTCTCCATCTTCAGCTGATACACTAAGTTGGACAAGTCATCCGGTGCCTCGTGAAAGGTGTCTCTTTGGAAGGATGCTCGATAACGCCCCTCGGTTATAATTTTGAACACTCTTCCGTCTTTAAGATTTCTGTTAGCCTTTGATTTTAGCATTAGAGTATGTGCAGTGCCTCCGCTGTTTACGATTTCGCATATTAAATCATTCGTAAGGTGTGAGTTTTTTAAACATATGTTTAAGTCTCTCACAACATCCTCAACCGAGCCATAGCGGCCCGGCCCTAGTGTTACAGTTGTACTGAAAAACTGTGCGACCTTAGTCCGGGCGATACGTATAGTTTCATCCCGAGTTACCCCGGCTTTTGCACACTCATCACAGTTTCTAAGAATTGTAAAAACGGCATCTTTATAATCAATATTTAAAAAAACGGTATCCAGCTGAATTTCACATATCCTCACCTCATACGAATCACGGCCCAATTCAATGGGACCATGGAGTTCTGTTACAAAATTGGCTAGTGTGTTGTTAGGGTCTACAGACAGGGACGATGAGGACGGGAGCGTGACGTAGAAATGGTTGGGGGCCATGCTGCATACTAATTAAGCTTCATGACTGCATCAGCTTTTATATAGGTATTGAAGCTTTCTGGGTAACCTAGCCACTTCACCAGGTACATTTTTCTCTTTCCTGTACCTTTGGTTGCTAAAATTTTCTCAATTTTAAACACATTTTTTCCTAAATTAAATGCCACTTTCTGAAGTTCCTCGCGGTAAAATTCCCCGAGATTTCTTCCCCATTCAAATCTTCAACGTAATACATCATTATCTCGCCTTTAGGCCTCATAGCCCTAACTTTAAAAATCTCGCGTGTCCATCCTTACTCAAAACCCTTCGCGAATTTATTTCCCGAACGTGACAACCTTACATAACACTGCCCAACAAAAAAATTGTTTTTTTTTGCTGCTGATTTAATTCTAAGACCTGTTTCTGGATAATATTGATGTGCTGATTTCAAAAATCACCTTAGATTTTGTCCATCACATCAGGTTTTCGTGCAATGCAATATGCCTCTTTTGGGTGATCCATGAAGGGGGCTTATCAAATTTGATGATTTTTGAGACCTGTTAACAGCTGTTTTGCTGTTAAAATTTTATCTGTGGATAAGAAAACTGATGAAAGATCCGCAGTTCAGTAACTCATTGACCGAAACGGAGGCAAGAGCTTGGAATGCTTTTGTGGCAGTAGTTAAGAACTTCCTAGGAAACAAAAAGTCTGAAAATTATGAAGATCTTGTAAAGGATTTACTTGTAAACTTTCAGCAGTTGGGTTGCAACATGAGCATTAAAGTTCACTATCTCAACAGTCATCTGGATAAATTTCCAGAAAATCTTGGTGATGTTAGTGAAGAGCAAGGTGAAAGGTTCCACTAAGATATCAAAGTGATGGAAGAAGATACCAAGGAAGATGGGATACCCATATGATGGCTGACTACTGCTGGAGCCTGCAAAGAGATTGTCTTGACATCTCTCATTCTAGGAAGTCCTATAAGAGAAAATTTATCAGCACTGAAAAGTAAGAAAACAAGAAAAAGACAATGTTAAGAAAACTGGTCCCGTGCTTGCTTTAATATGGATTCATTTTTTGCTTATTTAAAAACTTTTACTCACTTTATGTGTCAATATTACCATTGTACATTAAAGTTCACTCCCTGCACAATTGTTTACTTTTCCATGCTGATTCTGAGTATATAAAAACTTATTTTTTGAAAAGAAAAAAAATTGGGCATAACCCTGCCAAAATGCGATATCTCCAAAATATCCATATTTGATTGCTCGAAAACCTGACGTGATAGGCAAAAACCAAGGTGATTTTTTAAATCAGCACACCAAAGTTACCTAAAAACAGGTGTTAGAATTAAATCAGCAAAATTGGTGTTGGGCAGTGTAATCATTGATTTTGAAACGCACAGATTGTGGCGGTGGTGGTGGTGGTCCATCACTTCTCGGACGACTGCCTCTTTCTAAAATATCGTTAGGCGCTGTTCCGATCGTACGGTGGTGTGAGCGGTTGTAGGATGAAGCCAGTGAATCGAGAACGTTTATATATCTGAGTGTGCTTTTATGTGTAAAATAATGGTGCATGCGTTCCTTTATTGTACGTTGGACTCTTTCAGCTAAAGATGCTTTATGTATAGAGTTGGAAGTGTAATAGCTGATATTAAACTCTGACATGTTCTGAAAAGCTCGCCCTAAAAATTCTTTCCCCATGTCCGTACAAAAATAGCCTGGAATCCTGTTTTCTTTCAACATCAGTGTTTTGGTCGCTTTAGCGACTGTTTCAGGCGATTTATTTTTCAGGGGAACTAGCCACAGGTATCTAGAGAATACATCTATTATGAATAGGATGTAGCGGTAACCATCGTTGTACACCGAATATCTTTGCATGTCTGTTAAATCTGCCTGCCAAATAGAGTCAATCGAAGCGGCTGTTGTCTGTGCTGTTTTAAACCTTTTTCTCACCGGTTTATGAAGTGTGTAAGCATCCTGGACACGCAAAAATCTCTCAACATCATTTTTCCTTACACCATAAGTACCTCTGTACAGTCTATTAACGCCACCATAGGATGCTGGTCTAGAAATGTCATAATAGTGCTTACTTAATACGTTAGCCATTTGCGTATTTTAGAGGCACGTGAATAAGGTTGGCCTTCTATTCTCTTCTTTCTTCTCGTCAGAGACACTGCAGCTGTTGTGGATGAAGGTGTACTCAGTTGTGACACGGCGATGCATGCTCCAAGTCTTTTAACCTATTCAGATTACCTATCAATGTTTTGGGGACATTTATTTGCTGTAGTCTTGCCTTAATATGCCTCCATCCTGTTGGTGATGGCCTGTCCCACTTTCTCACCAGATCATGAACAATATCAACGATATTGGACCCTTGCACCCTTGATCCATCAACAATGACCTCGCCTGTGTCTGCCCACTGTATGACAGGGTTCTCACTAAATAGATTATAAAGACTTAACCCTTTATTCCTCAATTTATGGGGGAGGCTGTTTTTTAGCACATGTTCGATGTGCTGTGTTCCGCCACTCTTTGGTTGCTCAGGCCCTGTACCACTATGCTCAGCGCTACTCGAGCTGTGCCTCACGGTGAGCTCTGTAGGATGTTTATAATCTTCGTACTCGTGAAGAAATTTCTGCAAAGCCTCTTGATACAAAGTCCTTTTCTCATCAGACGTCTTTTCACTGTTTAATAGGGATAGTAGCTCACTCTCCATTCTTTTAAGCCTACTTTTACAGGGCTCTAGAGCAGCGTCTGGTGCCCTTTGTAATGAAGCATACATCTCGTGCGTGATCACAACCACCTTCTTCATTATATTAATCTAGTCAGTAAAGGGCCCCAAAATTGAAAATAAGATGGGTAGGAACGAACCGCCTCTTTGTACAATTATACGCTTTTTCTTACCCACAGTCTGACTTTTATGGGCGAGCGTCCGTATTATGTTCTTGTAACGACGGAAGCGAGCCTTCTGACAGGATTTCATTGGAACATTACATTTTATAACATTGAGGCAGATTTCGCAGATGCATTTTAAAAAGTCAGTGTCGATATTTTTAACAAGCATCTGCTGCAACGACCGAGGCAGTCGTTGATAGATTTTTATTAATTCATGGTATTTCTTTAGCCTATCCATCATTCCGGAATGTACACGGTTTCAGGCTCGTTTGGAAATATATTCGTTCTTAGAAGCACCCTAAACGTGTTTCGCGGGTGAAGGTCACAAAGCAAATATCAATAACGTTGCTTTGTGACCTCTTTATAAACCTCCAAAAACTCCTTACGCTGACTCGGGAACATTTGACTGGCTAATATTCCAATTTGTGACACATCTCTACGTTGAGCGAATAAGACTAGATATTATGTATTTAACGATACATCGCGCATGTTTCTATTTTTGAAAAATAGATTCTGATTAATGAAGAACACGCTTATGTTAAGGTGGTGGGAGAATACTGTAAATATCTCGGCAAACGTTTTATCCATCTCCAACATGAGGTCATCAATTACGATGACTGTATGTTCATTTCCCTTTAGTGAATTAACGTCATAGACCCCTTTATGGAACAAAACATCGTCCTGGTACTCGTTCAACACTGATTGGTATGTCGAATAGCACCATATAACTTTATGCACAAATTTTGAGAACATTTCACCCTTTTCTTTAATAATTTTAAGCATAAACACCGTTTTACCACATCCCGTAGGTCCAAATATACTACATGTGGATGGGCTCGTGAATCTGAATTTTTCTACAGCATCCATTTCTAACATGTCACACCCCTAAGTGACTCATTTACAGAATATCACAAATAACGAGTTCTGCTCCTTATATTTTGTTTTCTTCTTCCACAGAACCGTGAATGACGACGATGTACACCCCACCATCATCGACATCACGGGTGAATCCAGTGGCCGTGCATCTACAGGGCCCATACCCTCAACGGCGGCACGCTCAAAGCGGCGACACGCTGATGAGTCCTCCACGTCAGGTATAAAGCGCGCGAAATACGCGCCGGTTGATGGTCAATCCGCGGTACAACCCCAGCCCTCAACGTCTTACGCTACCAACCCTACATCAGCTTACGCGCCCTGAACTTGTTTCGCTTGAACCTCGGAGGCTGCACGGTCAACTGATCGAGGTTTTCAAGCTCTTACGCGGGTTCAACTTTGTCGATTTTAGAAGTATGTTTAGTTTAAATGATAACCCAACTCGCAACAATGGCTCGAAGTTGGATTTCAAACGGTTTAGGACTAGTGTGTATGGGAATTACTTTATGTATAAGATCTGTGACACATGGAACAGGTTACCTTCAGAAGTTGTGAACAGTTCCTCTCTGAATCTTTTCAAGAAAAGGTTAGACCAAATCTTGCACACTATTTTTGTGTGTACAAAATTTTCCTTAGCACCCGTTGCCATTGGTACCTCCTCTGTATTGGCCGCAAGGCCTTTTGAGGTACTTCTTCTCCTTGTAACTCCTTGTAACCCTTTTTCTTTCTTTCTCTCTCTTTCTTTCTCTCTTTCTTCCTCTCTTTCTTTCCCTCTCTCTCACTTTCTCTTTCTTTCTTTCTCTCTCTCTCTCCAACTTGCAACAATGATTGGAAGTTGGATTTGAAACGGTTTAGGACTAGTGTGCGTGTGAATTACTTTACGTATAAGATCTGTGACACGGGGAACAGTTTACCTTCAGAAGTTGTGACCAGTTCCTCTGTGGATCATTTCAAGAAAAGGTTAGACCAAATCTTCCACACTATTTGAGTGTGTAGAAAATTTTCCCTGGCACCCGTTGCCAATGGTACCTCCTCGGTATGGGCCGCAAGGCCTTTTGAGGTACTTCTTTTCCTTGTAACTCCTTGTAACTCTCTCTTTCTCTCTCTCTCTCTCTCTCTCACTCTTTCTTTCTTTCTCTCTCTTTCTTTCTCTATCTCTCTCTCTTTCTTTCTCTCTCTCTCTCTCTTTCTTTCTCAGAGACACGTTGAGTCCGGTTGACTGCCAGTTCCGGTCGGAACCGGAGCTGCTTGGCGTCGATCTGAACGTGGGAGGGACGAACTATAGGTTAATCTTGGTGTACAGACCTCCGCATCTCCTCCTCGAGGAGGATACAGCCCTGTACCACGAACTCAGTAGCCTGCTAGGGGATAGGGTGTGTGTAGTTTTAGGAGACTTCAACTGTCGCGGCATAAAGTGGGAAAACAGGACTGCCGATGCTGAAGGGAGGAGGCTGGTTGACTTTGCTGATGAGAACTTCCTCACTCAGTGGGTCAACGAGCCTACACGAGGCGAAAGCGTTCTAGACTTAGTATTCACGACCGAAGACAACCTCGTCACTGGCCTCACCGTTGACGAATCATTGGGCGGGAGTGATCACGGTCTTATTAGGTTCCGTGTGTGCGTCACTCGGGTGAAGCGTAGTAACTCGAGAGGCAGTAAGTTCGATCTCCGGCGGGCGAACTTTGTTAGCCTCATGGATAGCGTAGGAGAGATGGGGTTAGAGGTTGGCGGCGATGTTGAGGGAGTGTGGAGTGCATTCCGGGACGAGTTTATGGTGCTGCAGTCTGCTGCCATACCCTCAAAACCGGTCACCCCTGCTTCAACGCAGCCTAAGTGGTTCAATCGTGACATCGCTTCGGCTATCCGAAATAGGAAAGTAGCGTATAGGAGGGCGAAGGCCAATCGTTCCCACGAGAACAATGAAGCGTATGTCCGCCTGTGTAGGGAAGTGAAGGCGAAGGTTAGGCTAGCGAAACGTAACGAAGAAATACGGGTGGCAGGCCTCTGCAAGGGGAACCCTAAGGAATTCTTCAGTTATGTTAATAGTAGAAAGCCCATTAGAAGCATGATAGGTCCGTTAAAGGACGGAAGCGGCGTTCTACGGACCTCCGACGCGGACATCGCTAATGTGCTTAATGAGTACTTTGCGGGAGTGTTCACCAGGGAGGATACCCGCGTCATCCCCGAGCCAGGCGTGAGGCACGAAGGTGCTGGCCTGGATAATGTTAGATGTACCGCGACAGTCGTTGCCGATAGAATAGACAAACTGAGCGCGTTTAAGGCTCCTGGGCCAGACCAGTTTCTCCCCAGAGTGTTGCGAGAAGTGCGCGACCAGGTGGCTCCCCACCTGGCTACAGTCTTCAACAAATCGTTGGAGATGGGCCAGGTGCCTGGTGACTGGAGGGAAGCCAACGTGACCCCTATCTTTAAGAAAGGGGATCACGAAAGTCCAGGGAACTATCGTCCCATTAGTCTCACTTCAGTTGTAGGTAAATTATTAGAAGGGATAATAGCAGATAGGATCGTTGACCATTTGGATTCCTACAAGCTGCTTGGGGACTCCCAACATGGGTTTAGACGGCATAGGTCGTGTCTCACCAACTTGCTCGAGTTTTTCCATGTCATGTTGAGTGAGTACGATAAGAGTAGGGCGATTGATATACTTTATCTTGACTTTCAGAAAGCCTTTGATAAGGTACCTCACCGCCGGCTAATGGCGAAAGTGCGCGCGCTGGGTATCGGTGGGGAAATAGGTAGGTGGATTGAAAACTGGCTCAGGAACAGGCGGCAGAGGGTGGTAATTAAAGGGGCTAGTTCGGGTTGGGCCTCGGTCACTAGTGGGGTTCCTCAGGGTTCCGTTTTGGGGCCGCTGTTGTTTATCATTTACATAAATGATATCGACGGTGGCATCGTCAGTCGGATCGCCAAATTCGCTGATGACACCAAGCTTGGGGCCAATGTTGGGACGCCCGAAGCGATCGAGGAACTGCGTGCGGACCTAGGTAGGATAGGAGAGTGGTAGTAATATCGAGGTGACTGATTTAGAAAAGGACTTGGGTGTGCTAATTAGCAGCGATCTTAAGTTTACGAAACAGTGTGTAGAGGTGGAAAAGAAAGGCCAGAAATTATTGGGTTATATCAGGAGGCAATTTCAGTTTCGGAACAAGGAGATTGTGCTCTCACTGTACAATTCCCTTGTTCGGCCGCACCTGGAGTATGCTGTGCAGTTCTGGTCGCCCACCCTCAGGAAAGATATTGAGAGGCTGGAGCGAGTGCAGACGAGGGCCACAAAGTTAATCCCTTCCGTTAGGCATATGGGCTACAATCGACGGTTACGCGCCCTGAACTTGTTTTCGCTTGAATCTCGGAGGCTGCGCGGTCAACTGATCGAGGTTTTCAAGATCTTACGCGGGTTCAACGATGTCGATTTTAGAAGTATGTTTAGTTTAAATGATAACCCAACTCGCAACAATGGTTGGAAGTTGGATTTGAAACGGTTTAGGACTTGTGTGTGTGGGAATTACTTTACGTATAAGATCTGTGACACATGAAACAGGTTACCTTCGGAAGTTGTGAACAGTTCCTCTGTGGATCAGTTCAAGAAAAGGGTAGACGAAATCTTGCACACTATTTGAGTGTGTAAAGACATTTAGGACCTCAGTCTGCGGAAATTTCTTTTCCTATAAAATAGTTAATATCTGGAACCAACTTCCCTCAGAGGTTGTTTCCAGTCAAATTGTAAATGTGTTTAAAAATAGGCTAGACAAAGTACTGAATACTCTCATAGTTCAAGACTAAAACATAAGAAAACTCTGCAGGAGATCGCTTGCACGGTGTCTCTGTGAGCAAGCTAAATATAGAGCTATTTATATATTCTCCACTTTCCTGTAAAATTTCCTTGGCTACTTTTCCAGGGTCAAGGTATTTTCTTCAACCTTTTTCCGTACCTGCCTCTGGCAGGGAGGGAGCGGAGGGTGGGGAGAGAGCCTTCTACTTTTCTATCCAGTTTTCTACTACTGCTAGGATAGTTGAAAGAAAAATAAACTTTTACAAAATTTTCCCTGGCACCCGTTGCCATTGGTACCTCCTCGGTATGGGCCGCAAGGCCTTTTGAGGTACTTCTTTTCCTTGTAACTCCTTGTAACTCTTTCTTTCTTTCTTTCTTTCTCTCTCTCTCTCTCTCTCTTTCTTTCCCTCTCTCTTTCTTTCTCTCTCTCTTTCTTTCTCTCAAGGTTATGACATTTCTTCTGGATGTTGTAAACTTTATACTTCGGGGGTGACAGCCCTCCGGTCCCGAGTCGTGGGATTCTAGAGAAATTGGCTTCCAGTTCCTTTAGGTTCTCTCTCTCTTTCGGGAGGGCGGGTAAAGTATGTTGTACAATCCTGTCCCGTGGGTTACTAGGACCCCTTCCCTACTCTGTCTTCTTAGCTTACATTAAGGATGTTCTCCTCTGACTAAAAAAAAAAAAAAACTTTTCTTTTAGTATTAAGTATTTTTCTCTTCTTTTACTATTAGGACCCGACTGCTACCTCATGCGTGGGAAGAGAGGCTTTGGAACCTCTATAAATAACACCATTTGACGCTCGTAGGTTGTGAGAGACTGGGATGGAGGGGTTCCAGGCGTAGGGGCGCGATGAATGGAGTGTGGCTAGTGCCCCGTTAAGCCCATTCCTAACGCGTAATGGCCTGACCAGCCCCCTGCGACCGTTCTTTGGTGACCAATTGATGGTGCTTGGCTGTACTGCTCTGAGGTGAGAGAGCTTTACTGCCCAGCTGGCTGCCAGGCCAGCGTAAAGTCTCGGACGTAGCCTCTGGGTCTGTTGGGATATCCCTTGAACACTGGATTCTAAGAGTCTGGCCGCTTGTGAGTGACTAGTAAGACTTAGTAAGGGGCTGCATCTCGCTGTCGCTCCTGGCAGGAAATCCGTGATGCCTGCGTCGCGAGTGTTTGTCAGTTGGTAGCTGCGACACGTTTGGGAGTGTCCGGCCCTGGGGAGACCTTTGGTCGGTGCGGCAGCAGCGAGAGGTGTAGTCTTCTGGAAGGGATGAACGTCACTTGCAAGTAGGTGGATGCGTCTACGCGCGGGATGAATTCACCCCCCCCCCCTTTTTATATACTGGTCAGAACGTTTTTGATAGTTTTCATTGCTAGAACGCTTTATCTTATTCAGAGTATTCAGAAAAAAAAAAAAAAAAGAGAAAATATGGCAGGGCCAGCTAAATTGAAAGCAGAATGCTTTAAATGTAAAGTTAATCATTGGTGCGTTGACTTCCCTGAAGGTAGTATCAGCGATATCACATCCCTTAGTGTATGTTTGTTTTGTAAACTTAGAGACAACCACGAAAAGGAAGTTAAAGAGCTAAAGGAATTAGTAAAAAAGCTTGAAGCTAGGGTCGTCGCACTGGAAATCCAACCCAGTGGACAAGATCAAACTAAAAACACACCAGCAGATTTAAACTGTAAGATTAAGCATCTAGAACAAAGCGTGGCACGCTTGGAAAACACGGTGACTATTCCGGAAAATAGAACGGAGGAACAAGAATTCAAATTGGTCAAAAAATAAAAGACCCTCCAAACCAAAACCAAAACATAAGGATTTGGAACCCATTACCATCAAAAATAAGTTTCACTTACTTGCTGATGAGGAGGATGAATCCTTTTTAATTGGGGATTCTATGGTAAGGAATCAAGGGGACTTTTTCGGAGCAAGACGGGCGACCAAGAGAAAACTCCGATGTTTTCCGGGTGCCACAAGCCAGATAATTAATAGGGAATTAGGCAAAATTAATATCAAGAATAAGAGTTGCCCTATCATTGTCCATGTTGGTGGCAATGACGTTTTTCTGGGAGGGACAGGAGGGCAGACAGAGCCCATTATAAAAGAATTCAAGAACCTAACTGACAAGGTTAGGGATAGGACAGACATGGGTATGGTCGTAGGAATTCTCCCTCGAATGCGTGCTAGTGACTATACTCTAAGTAAAGCCATTAGCATAAATAAAAGAGTTAAACGCATGTGTGATGAAAAAGGCCTAAAGTTTGTCGATTTTTGGCCTACATTCTACGGAAATGGGGAATACTTTGGTTCGGACGGGATACATTTTAACCAGAAGGGGAAAAAGAAGTATGGTGATTTACTGAACATTAATTTATATAATCTTTTTAAACTAGGACCCCCCAAACCAGCAATTGATCCTGCTCCCCAAACAGTTAAACCTACTCCCCCAGCAGTTAGTCCCCCTCCCCCAGCAGTTAGTCCCCTCCCCCAGCAGTTAGTCCCCCTCCAACAGCAGTTAGTCCCCCTCCAACAGCAGTTAGTCCCCCTCCCCCAGTAGTTAGTCCCCCTCCCCCAGTAGTTAGTTCAACTGCGTCGGGAAACGACTCAGGCCAGTTAGGAAAAACCACAACTTAAAATCACTCAAAACTGTGCTCTTCAATGCTAGGTCAATTAGAAACAAACTAATGGAATTTATAGCGCTTGTCAAAACTGAGAACTTTGATATCATCGGAATAACGGAATCCTGGATTCATTCTGAATCAAGGGATTTTGTAGGAGAATTTGAAATGGTAGGTTACAAAATGTTTCACAAAGATAAACGGAAGGGAAGGCGGCGGTGTTGTACTTTGTATGCTCGGGACTCCCTGCACCCGGTAAACAGTAATATCGTATCTGCTCATGAAATGTTGGG
Organism: Bathynomus jamesi; assembly: GCA_023014485.1. Lineage (NCBI taxonomy): Eukaryota > Metazoa > Arthropoda > Malacostraca > Isopoda > Cirolanidae > Bathynomus > Bathynomus jamesi. The sequence continues at coordinate 8,053 of JAJOZX010008973.1, read as the reverse complement.
AATTGATCTAAACCTAAATAATAAAGTAGTGCAGCTACTTCTAGTATATAGACCACCTCACTACCCCGTTGATAAGGATATAAACTTGTATAACAAATTAAGCAGAATAGTGAATAATAAGATCAGTGTGATTTTTGGTGATTTTAATTGTGGTAATGTAAATTGGGAAAACAAAACAGCTGATGCTGAGGGCTCAAGACTGTTGGAATTTGCCGATGATAACTTATTAAGTCAATGGGTTGACGGGCCTACTAGGGGTAATAATAAACTAGACCTCATATTCACGAACGAAGATGACCTAGTCTCTAACCTGACTATTGGTGAAAATTTAAGTAACAGCGATCATAATTTGATTAGGTTTGACCTCAGGGTTCCAGTTAATACACGCGAAAAGACTCGTGAAAGACTGGATTTCTCGAGAGCAAATTTTGAAAGCTTCCGAAGTAGTTTAGACACACTTGAAGTTCTAATAAGTGAGGATGTCAATGTCACCTGGAGCTCATATAGGGATCAATTTAGAATATTACAGAACACTTTTATACCCACTAAAATGGTTTCCTTGTCAACAAAGTCACCGAAATGGTTTAACAACGAAATTAGGAGGGCTATTACGGGAAGAAATAGAGCCTACAAACTACTTAAGTCGCATTTCAACCACACTAATTCAGAAAACTATATAACCTACTACGTAGGAGGGTTAAGTCCTTAATTAGATCAGCCAAACGTGATGAAGAAGCTAGAGTTGCCTCACTCTGTAAAGTTAACCCTAAAGAATTTTTTGCCCATGTTAATAGCAGAAAGCCAATTAAAAATTCTGTAGGCCCCTTAAAAGATAGAAATGGCGTACTGAAATTCGGTGATAAAGATATAGCTAATACGTTAAACGAGTTCTTCGTTACAGTCTTCACGGAGGAAGACACAATAGAAGTGCCAAGTCCTCGGATTACATATGACGGTGACCAGCCCGTAGAGACCATAAGTTTTACGAGAAATGAGGTACAGCAATTAATTGATAAGATGAACAAATACAAATCACCTGCCCCGACTTATTTCTTCCAAGGGTATTAAAAGAGGTTAGCCACAATGTTGTTGACGACTTAGTAACCATATTCAAACAATCAATCGAGTTAGGGAAAGTTCCAACCGACTGGAAGTTAGCAAATGTAACACCAATCTTTAAAAAGGGTGATAGGGAAAATCCTTGTAATTATCGCCCGATCAGTTTAACATCAGTTGTCGGCAAACTGTTGGAATCCATCATTACAAAACGTATTGTGTATCACCTTGAATCTAACAATCTAATTTTTTATTCTCAACATGGATTTAGGCGACATAGATCCTGTCTGACAAACCTGTTAGAGTTTTTCCATAATATGCATACACTGTACGATGCAAGTAGGGCAATAGATATAGTGTATCTCGACTTTCAAAAAGCCTTTGACAAAGTCCCTCACGCTAGATTGATAGCTAAAGTCAAAGGACTAGGAATCACCGGGCTCGTTTCCAACTGGATTGAGGATTGGTTAAAAGATAGAAAGCAGAGAGTGGTAATAAATGGAGTGGCTTCGGAGTGGGCGCCCGTCACCAGTGGTGTCCCACAGGGTTCCGTTCTGGGTCCTTTACTTTTTATCATCTATATTAACGATATAGACGTCGGGCTTCTAAGTGCAATCTCCAAATTTGCAGACGATACGAAATTAGGAGAAGTAGTGTAGGTACTGAGGAGGGCGTAAGAACGCTTCAGAACGATCTTGACAGGTTGGGCGAATGGTCTGCTACTTGGCAGATGCCATTCAACTTGGACAAATGTAAGGTAATGCACATAGGTTATAAAAACCCGAAGACCGATTACTCTCTCTTGGGAAGGAACTTGACTGAGACCGATCTAGAGAAAGACTTAGGAGTCTATATCAGCAACGATCTGAAACCGTCGAAGAACTGTGCAGAAGTCGAAAAGAGGGCCTTAAAATTATTAGTTTATATTAAAAGACAGTTCCAGTTTCGGAACAAGGAGACTGTAATGTATCTTTATAATTCTCTAGTCAGACCTCAACTGGAATACTGTGCGCAGTTTTGGTCTCCATCCCTCAGGAAGGACATAGAAAGGTTAGAAAGAGTACAAGCAAGGGCTACAAAATTGATCCCTTCAATGAGAAGGCAAAGCTACCAACGGAGATTGGAGCGCATAAATCTGTTTAGCTTAGAGACAAGGAGGTTGCGGGGTCAGCTTATTCAAGTCTTCAAGATGCTCAAAGGAATAAACAGGGTAGATTACAGAAACTTATTCGCACTTAATGCCAATCCGACAAGAAATAATGGGTTGAAACTGGAACTAAAGACATTTAGGACCTCTGTCTGCGGAAATTTCTTTTCCTATAAAATAGTTAATATCTGGAACCAACTTCCCTCAGCGATTGTTTCTAGTCAAAGTGTAAATGTGTTTAAAAATAGGCTAGACAAAGTACTGAATACTCTCATAGTTTAAGATTAAAAAATAAGAAAACTGTGCAGGAGTTCGCTTGCACGGTGTCTCTGTGAGCAAGGTAAATATAGAGCTATTTATATATTCTCCACTTTCCTGTAAAATTTCCTTGGCTACTTTTCCAGGGTCAAGGTATTTCCTTCAACCTTTTTCCGTACCTGCCTCTGGCAGGGAGGGAGCGGAGGGTAGGGAGAGAGCCTTCTACTTTTCTATCAAGTTTTCTACTACTGCTAGGATAGTTGAAAGAAAAATAAACTTTTAATAACAGGAACCTCCCAGAGTGGACCTAAAGGTCTTTGAGGCTTCCTCTTGTCCTTGTAACTCCTTGTAACTCTCTCTCTCTCTCTCTCTTTCTTTCTCTCTCGCTCTCTCTTTCTCTCTCTCTCTCTTTCTCTCTCTCTCTCTCTCTCTCTCTCTCTCTCTCTATCTTTCTTTCTCGCTAATGGCGAAAGTGCGCGCGCTGGGTATCGGTGGGGAAATAGGTAGGTGGATTGAAAACTGGCTGAGGAATAGGCGGCAGAGGGTGGTAATTAAAGGGGCTAGTTCGGGTTGGGCCTCGGTCACTAGTGGGGTTCCTCAGGGTTCCGTTTTGGGGCCGCTGTTGTTTACCATTTACATAAATGATATCGACGGTGGCATCGTCAGTCGGATCGCCAAATTCGCTGATGACACCAAGCTTGGGGCCAATGTTGGGACGCCCAAAGCGATCGAGGAACTGCGTGCGGACCTAGGTAGGATAGGGGAGTGGTCCGAAAATGGCAAATGCCGTTTAACTTGGGTAAATGCAAAGTGATGCACATTGGCTACGCCAATCCCAAGTCGGACTACTCGATGTTGGGCAGTAATATCGAGGTGACTGATTTAGAAAAGGACTTGGGTGTGCTAATTAGCAGCGACCTTAAGTTTACGAAACAGTGTGTAGAGGTGGAAAAGAAAGCCCAGAAACTATTGGGTTATATCAGGAGGCAATTTCAGTTTCGGAACAAGGAGATTGTGCTCTCACTGTACAATTCCCTTGTTCGGCCGTACCTGGAGTATGCTGTGCAGTTCTGGTCGCCCACCCTCAGGAAAGATATTGAGAGGCTGGAGCGAGTGCAGGCGAGGGCCACAAAGTTAATCCCTTCCGTTAGGCATATGGGCTACAATCGACGGTTACGCGCCCTGAACTTGTTTTCGCTTGAAACTCGGAGGCTGCGCGGTCAACTGATCGAGGTTTTCAAGCTCTTACGAGGGTTCAACGATGTCGATTTTAGAAGTATGTTTAGTGTAAATGATAACCCAACTCGCAACAATGGTTGGAAGTTGGATTTGAAACGGTTTAGGACTAGTGTGTGTGGGAATTACTTTACGTATAAGATCTGTGACACATGGAACAGGTTACCTTCGGAAGTTGTGACAGTTCCTCTGTGGATCAGTTCAAGAAAAGGTTAGACCAAATTTTGCACACTCTTTGAGTGTGTTAGAAAATTTTCCGTGGCACCCGTTGCCATTGGTACCTCCTCGGTATGGGCCGCAAGGCTTTTGAGGTACTTCTTTTCCTTGTAACTCCTTGTAACTCTCTCTCTTCTCTCTCTTCTCTCTCTCTCTCTCTTCTCTCTCTCTCTCTCTCTTCTTCTCTCTGTCTCTTCTTTCTCTCTCTCTCTTTCTTCTCTCTCCTCTCTCTTCTTCTCTTCTCTCTTCTCTTCTTCTCTCTCTCTCTCTCTCTCTTCTTCTCTCTCTCTCTCTCTTCTTCTCTCTCTCTCTCTCTCTTCTTCTCTCTCTCTCTCTCTCTCTTCTTCTCTCTCTCTCTCTCTCTTCTTCTCTCTCTCTCTCTCTCACTGTACAATTCCCTTCTTCGGCCGTACCTGGAGTATGCTGTGCAGTTCTGGTCGCCACCCTCAGGAAGATATTGAGAGGCTGGAGCGAGTGCAGGCGGGGCCACAAAGTTAATCCCTTCTGTTAGGCATAAGGGCTACAATCGACGGTTACGCGCCCTGAACTTGTTTTCGCTTGAAAACTCGGAGGCTGCGCGGTCAACTGATCGAGGTTTTCAAGCTCTTACGAGGGTTCAACGATGTCGATTTTAGAAGTATGTTTAGTTTAAATGATAACCCAACTCGCAACAATGGTTGGAAGTTGGATTTGAAACGGTTTAGGACTAGTGTGTGTGGGAATTACGTTACGTATAAGATCTGTGACACATGGAACAGGTTACCTTCGGAAGTTGTGAACAGTTCTCTCTGTGGATCAGTTCAAGAAAGGTTAGACGAAATCTTGCACACTATTTGAGTGTGTAAAGACATTTAGGACCTCAGTCTGCGGAAATTTCTTTTCCTGTAAAATAGTTGATATCTGGAACCAACTCCCTCAGAGGATGTTTCCAGTCAAAGTGTAAATCTGTTTAAAAATAGGCTAGACAAAGTAAGAACACACTCATAGTTTAAGATTAAAACCTCAGAAACTATGCAGGAGTTCGCTTGCTTGGTGTCTCTGTGAGCAAGCTAAATATAGAGCTATTTATATATTCTCCACTTTCCTGTAAAATTTCCTTGGCTACTTTTCCAGGGTCAAGGTATTTTCTTCAACCTTTTTCCGTACCTGCCTCTGGCAGGGAGGGAGCGGAGGGTGGGGAGAGAGCCTTCTACTTTTCTATCCAGTTTTCTACTACTGCTAGCTAGTTTGAAAGACAAAATCTTCCCTGGCACCCGTTGCCATTGGTACCTCCTCGGTATGGGCCGCAAGGCCTTTTGAGGTACTTCTTTTCCTTGTAACTCCTTGTAACTCTCTCTCTCTCTCTCTTTCTTTCTCAATCTCTCAGAAGGGGAAAAAGAAGTATGGTGATTTGCTGAACATTAATTTGTATAATCATTTTAAACTAGGACCCCCCCAAACCAGCAATTGATCCTGCTCCCCAAACAGTTAAACCTACTCCCCCAGCAGTTAGTCCCCCTCCCCCAACAGTTAGTCCCCCTCCCCCAACAGTTAGTCCCCGCCAACAGCAGGTAGTCCCCTCCAACAGCAGGTAGTCCCCCTCCCGCAGTAGTTAGTCCCCCTCCCCCAGTAGTTAGTCCCCCTCCAACAGCAGGTAGTGACTCTCGTTCAACGTTGGAGGGGGCTCAGGCTCCTGCGGAGATTGTCCCATTGTGAGTGAGGGGCTCTTCAACTCCCGACAGCCCTGGCTGTTCGGGAAACGGGTAGTGCTAGGGGGCGGTCAGAATAGGGGAGGCTCCCTCCGTGCAATGCTTTTTAATGCTAGGTCGATCAGGAACAAGTTTGGCGAGCTACTGGCGCTCTTAGCATCAGAATACCAGGATATCGTTGCTATCACCGAGTCCTGGATTCATACTGATCGTAGGGACTACGTTGGGGAGTTCGAAATTCCCGGGTATAGAATGTTTCGCAAAGACCGCACCCGGGGGAGGGGGGTGGGGTACTAATATACGTCAGAGACACGTTGAGTCCGGTTGACTGCCAGTTCCGGTCGGAACGGGAGCTGCTTGGCGTCGATCTGAACGTGGGAGGGACGAACTATAGGTTAATCTTGGTGTACAGACCTCCGCATCTCCTCCTCGAGGAGGATACAGCCCTGTACACCGAACTCAGTAGCCTGCTAGGGGATAGGTGTGTGTAGTTTTAGGAGACTTCAACTGTCGCGGCATAAAGTGGGAAAACAGGACTGCCGATGCTGAAGGGAGGAGGCTGGTTGACTTTGCTGATGAGAACTTCCTCACTCAGTGGGTCAACGAGCCTACACGAGGCGAAAGCGTTCTAGACTTAGTATTCACGACCGAAGACAACCTCGTCACTGGCCTCACCGTTGACGAATCATTGGGCGGGAGTGATCACGGTCTTATTAGGTTCCGTGTGTGCGTCACTCGGTGAAGCGTAGTAACTCGAGAGGCAGTAAGCTCGATCTCCGGCGAGCGAACTTTGTTAGCCTCAGGATAGCGAAGGAGAGATGGGGTTAGAGGTTGGCGGCGATGTGAGGGAGTGTGTGGTGCATTCCGGGACGAATTTATGGTGCTGCAGTCTGCTGCCATACCCTCAAAACGGGTCACCCCTGCTTCAACGCAGCCTAAGTGGTTCAATCGTGACATCGCTTCGGCTATCCGAAATAGGAAAGTAGCGTATAGGAGGGCGAAGGTCAATCGTTCCAACGAGAACACTGAAGCGTATGTCCGCCTGTGTAGGGAACTGAAGGCGAAGGTTAGGCTAGCGAAACGTAACGAAGAACTACGGGTGGCAAGCATCTGCAAGGGGAACCTTAAGGAGCTTTTTGATTATGCTAATAGTAGAAAGCCCATTAGAAGCATGACAAGTCCGTTAAAGGACGGAAGCGGCGTTCTGCGGCACTCCGACGCGGACATCGCTAATGTGCTTAATGAGTACTTTGCGGGAGTGTTCACCAGGGAGGATACCCGCGTCATCCCCGAGCCAGGCGTGAGGCACGAAGGTGCTGGCCTGGATAGTGTTCAATGTACCGCGACAGTCATTGCCGATAGAATAGACAAACTGAGCGCGTTTAAGGCTCCTGGGCCAGACCAGTTTCTCCCCAGAGTGTTGCGAGAAGTGCGCGACCAGGTGGCTCCCCACCTGGCTACAGTCTTCAACAAATCGTTGGAGACGGGCCAGGTGCCTGGTGACAGGAGGGAAGCCAACGTGACCCCTATCTTTAAGAAAGGGGATCACGAAAGTCCAGGGAACTATCGTCCCATTAGTCTCAATTCAGTTGTAGGTAAATTATAAGAAGCGATAATAGCTGATAGGATCGTTGACCATTTGGATTCCTATAAGCTGCTTGGGGACTCCCAACATGGGTTTAGACGGCATAGGTCGTGTCTCACCAACTTGCTCGAGTTTTTCCACGTCATGTTGAGTGAGTACGATAAGAAGTAGGGCGATTGATATACTTTATCTCGACTTTCAGAAAGCCTTTGATAAGGTACCTCACCGCCGGCTAATGGCGAAAGTGCGCGCGGCGGGTATTGGTGGGAAATAGGTAGGTGGATTGAAAACTGGCTGAGGAAAGGCGGCAGAGGGTGGTAATTAAAGGGGCTAGTTCGGGTTGGGCCTCGGTCACTGGTGGGGTTCCTCAGGGTTCCGTTTTGGGGCCGTTGTTGTTTATCATTTACATAAATGATATCGAGGTGGCATCGTCAGTCGGATCGCCAAATTCGCTGATGACACCAATCTTGGGGCCAATGTTGGGACGCCCGAAGCGATCGAGGAACTACGTGCGGACCTAGGTAGGATGGAGATGGTCCGAAAAATGGCAAATGCCGTTTAACTTGGGTAAATGCAAAGTGATGCACATTGGCTACGCCAATCCAAGTCGGACTTCTCGATGTTGGGTAGTAATATCGAGGTGACTGATTAGAAAAGGACTTGGGTGTGCTATTAGCAGCGACCTTAAGTTTACGAAACAGTGTGTAGAGGTGGAAAAGAAAGCCCAGAAACTATTGGGTTATATCAGGAGGCAATTTCAGTTTCGGAACAAGGAGATTGTGCTCTCATTGTACAATTCCCTTGTTCGGCCGCACCTGGAGTATGCTGTGCAGTTCTGGTCGCCCACCCTCAGGAAATATATAGAGA